>VYYJ01000223.1:0-80908 GCA_021029165.1 Cyphoderus albinus
TAAGAAGAAATAATGTACGTTTGTGTAATTAAAGTTTTAACTATTTGAATAAAGATAAGTCATTCTTGTGGAATAATCTGGAAATATTGTACCACATAATTCACCATCACGGAATTTTTTAATACATAAAAACATGTTCGTATAAACCAAATATGGCACAGAAATAATGTCCGCGTAATGCAATTTCACGGATACATAGACCGCCTGAAACATGGGGTCCGAAAATGATTCCGGATCCCGTTTTTGAAGCCCGAGACTGTTTTTTTCCGAGAAACAGTTCCTTTGTATCCTTTGTGTTTTCGAACACAACACATTTTCTAACCTATCCAATGTAACTTCATTGAACTTCGTAGCATAATCTGAAGTCAAATCTCTTCTGTTTAAGTTCTTTCTCACTAATTCTAGTTCCACCTATTCTACCCTGCATTACAACAGAAGTGTTCATATTCTCCAGCTGCAACTGATAATTAAGTTTATTGAACATTTGTTCACATGAACAACTTCGCTTCGATTTTCTCGAACCATTTCCACTTGACATATTAGCCATTATTAGCTGCTGCCTTCTATTTTCGTCTTGTTTGCCAAACCCGCAGGGCTCTTGTTAAACAATATGCATTACGTGGATTGATTTCTAAACTCTCAGTGATTGCACCTATTGGTGGCCGTGAAATTAAGCATTTGTTCCAAGTTATCATCTGAGACAGATATTATGTGGTGAGTTTTACGTGTTACGTAAATAAAAAATACAATTACTGTTTACAAGCCAATAATGACTTTCAAATAATGGACACATCAGGAAGTAGTATGAAAACGCGTGATACCTTTCACCAAAGTCAAATCAGGAGTAGGAAATGTTTGTCTTTACCTTTATTTAAAAAAAAAACCTTTTGTGTGTTTTGCAGCTATAGATATTGTGATGTAATTTAAAGCTTTTTTCAATACAAAGGTATGTGTGATTGTAGCTTGGCGTGTCCAACAAACCGTTAAAAATCGTTATAATATGCCTCACTTTAGAAGTTTCAGGACAGCCTGTATTATACATTTCTATTTATTTGCATCTTGTTAAAAAATAAATATTTTCTTTTTTTCACAAATAGGTTACCGTCATCGTCGTCCTAATATAGAAAGCAAACATAGATTCACCTTTGCTTGTATGCTGTCATCGTTTAAGTAAGCACAAACAAAACTTTTTCCCAAAAAGGCTCACATGCCATCAGCACACACCTTTTTCCGGTGAAAATACGAGAAGGAAAATACAGATAAAACATAGATAATATCCGTCCGGACACAGTAAAAACGTAACGATTTGGCGCAATTTAATGATAAAATCAAAGGGAAAACTTAAAGTTTGAAGAAGTAAAAATCAAAAATTGTGTAGCCGTTGCTTGTGCACAAATGCAGTGTGCACACAAACACAATATACAATAGCTCACAGAGTCTCAGCCTTGCCAATTGAAACAAGGAGATGGAAATCGCTTTCTCTAGAGTAAACTCTTTTCTTTGCTTATCTTTCAAGTGTAGATTCTTTCTTTGTTGATGTTTCTATGTAAACTCTAAAATGGTTACACAACAATTGTTCAATTTTTTTATGTCTGTAAACAGTGACAGTGACTCACGTGAAAGATTTTCTTTTTAATGCAAACATAAACATAAAATAACAAAACTAAGTACTTAGTACTAAATTCGCCTTGTTTAAACAGATTGATAATAGGGAAAAGTGAATGCTTCTTACTTTTACTTTTTATAGTATACCTTAGTCACGAAACGACACAAGACAAGTACTATACTTGTGTCTGAAAATAATAATAATAATAATAATACTTCTTAATGATATGTACCAGTTGTTAATTTATGTACTTTACAATTGCAGCACAATGGTAAATCTTGTACAATACACAGATATTATGTAACTTCAATTGAGTTTAGTGCATGATAAAAAACTGGTGGAGGACGAATGATAAAATGTGGTGCTCAGTGCTCAGACTCTGAGCCTCAGAGACAAGTTAAAACTTCATTTTATATGATGGCAAGACAAGAAGTTAGTTACTCACACTCCTACAATTTTCTCTTTTAACGTTTTTTCTTCGTTTTAGGTCCCAATTCATTCATTTATTCAACCTTGTGTACCATATTTTACCCATTTTCTCTTGTTTTCCCTCTCGTTTTCCTAAAAATATAAATACAAGTCAAGCTTATGGAGAGTTTCAGCGGAAGAAAAATGTTTTTGTTTGCGTGAGCCTTGACGGAATGAATGTGGGTACGCACGCAGTACACTGTTACAAGTCTTTTTGTTACGAAAGTAAAGTTTTCCTTCTTTGCTTGTCTGCTGATATAAAATATCAAGGAAAAGAAGTTTTTAGGAGAATGTTTCTTTTTAAAACTTACGCTTTTTCATTTTTTGTCTCATCGAGTTTCAAATCAAGTCTCTTGCTTTATTTCTTTTTGGAGAAAAATGGGAAAATGAAGAAGGAGCAGAATATGCGTATGCACAAGTACGTCTTTCTTCTCACGTTACGTTTCGTGCCGCTGATTTTTTCTGACTTTTTTGTGGAAACGCAAGATGATGATGAAGATGATAACGGTAGTAAAAACGCAACCGGTTTTCCTGGTTTCGGTTGGCCCACGTAATATTCATGGAATGTAAGTATAAAATGCAGTTATAAAGTGGCTCTTTATAATAGCCGTGGCAAGAAACTGTGATGAGGCCACAACTGTTGAGAATGAATGAAAGGAAGAAAAGTGACTGGTTGAGATGAGAACAAGATTGCCGCACATAGTTAGTCGAATGTAAGATAAGCTTTTTAAATAAACGAGGAATTGCTCAAGGAGAAAAAAATAAGAGGAAAGCAAGAAGAAGGAGAAACAAGAGAAAAAAGGCTTTATGCCTCCTAATCGAGTTCCTTTGGGATTTTCCCATCCTTTTTGTAAAACAATGAAAGCGACAAGCCTGAAAGATTGCTACTCACTAGTCGCGACTCCGGCTCCACATCAACTTCAGCAAACTTACTAAGAAAGAAGAGGGAACGACTGGACAAAAAAAAGCTTTCTTTATTTGTTATTTAGATAAGTTCAGGAAAGGAAGTTAAAAAGTTTTTCAAGTTGTTTTTACGTTATTGTTTTTTCAAAAATCTGCTCACATTGTTGTAACTAAAAGCAAAAGTAAAATGTTTAATAATTCTACGCAAGGAAGGCTTATGTACGCTCGGTAACTCACAATTAATCGCAAAAATCGTTAATAACGGAATTCAATGTTAGCCGTGTTTGCAGATTATGGGCATTGCAGATTTAACCAGTTTGAGAAGTTACGCATAGGAGACAGTAGAGGTACTAAAATTTCATTGGTGAAGGTCGAAATGGAATCAATGAAAGTACGTGTAATTGAGAGGTCGTACTCCGACTTGAGTGGAGCTCATTCAAAAAATGAAAATTGTGTAGTGAATTGCATCATGCAATGAAATGAACCGGATAATTAACCGGAATCATATAAATGTCTCAATGCCTGGTTGTGCGCGCGATAACTTTTTTTTGAAAAAGCTGAAGCAACAACATCTACAGTGTGTCTAAAAAATTGCTAACAATTATTTTTAAATCACCAATTATTTTTAAAAATAAAAACCGACGAAACATACTCATATGATACATCAAAATTACGGGAATTTGACCAGGATCATGAATTCTTTGTCCGGATTTTAAATAAAATTTGCATAATTTTTGCAATTTTATGCAAATTCGCCAATATTTAAAACTGATCCAAATGAGCCCAAAATTGGCACATTTGTGAATTCGTGGTCGCTGATTTCGAATCCGGTGTCGGATTTTCAAGCATTCTAAAATTATTGTCTAATTTGCATAAAATTGCAAAAAAATATGCAAATTTTATTTGAAACCCGGACAAACGATTCATGATCCTGGTCAAATACCCGTAATTTTGATATATCATATGTGTATGTTTCGTCGGTTTCTATTTTTAATAGTGATTTAATAATAATTGGTGATTAAAAAATAATTGTTCGAATTTTTTTAAACACACTGTAGATGTTGTTGCTTCAGCTTTTTCAAAAAAAAGTTTTCGTGCGCACAACCAGGCATTGAGACATTTATATGATTCCGGTTAATTATCCGGTTCATTTCCTAGTGCAATTTGCATGAAATTATAATGCTATGTAAAAAGCTGTCCTCACTATCTGTCTCAGTGAATATTAGATTCGCCACAATGATTAAAAAGGAAACGGTGCATTTGAGAGCAAGTGATTTATGAATGTGTAAAAAACAACAAGGACATTGCTACATACAACAAAATACCTGCCAGTCTATGTCGCACGTGCACAATTAAATAATTTATAATAACCACATGGAATTTGCGTGGGTAGACAGACTTTTCATTTCATGTCACTAGTTAAATTGAGCCGAGCCTTTCCATATTCCTTTAACAATGCATGTTTCAATCTGTTTACTTAGAAAGCGGTTAATTTTGTAAGTAGCAGCACGCCACCGCTAAATCTAGCCACGAGTACATATCATTTTGCATGTCGTAAACACTTTTCCTTAAATACTTTATTGCTCTCTGCGCTTTTTTATTAAACTGGAAAATTTACTGACACGCCAACATCACATGTCAGACGATCAGGTTAGAACCAGAGAACAAACTGCTTCAATCCACTTCAGGGTTTCACGTGCAGGCTGGCGGATTATAGCTCAATCGTTTTCTGATTATCAACCGCTCAGGAAACAATGTCAGTGCCGGTAGAAGCATAAAATATTGGGAGGCCGTAGAAGGTCAAGAGAAAAGAAAAAAAACTACTCTTATGCATCGTCTTGTCTCTTGTTTGTAGAATCATTGTTCTAAAATACTTTAGTGTGCCCCGTTGCGTTGTCTCGGTTTCGGTGGGCAACAAACCCAAGCCATGGGTTTGAAGTGACATCCAAATTTTATCAAGTGCTTGACCTTGACCTCCACATTATTTAGACAAAATCCCCAGAGAAAAGGATTTCTCCGTTTAGATTGGAGTGGCCGTTACCTAATGGTTGCGCGATTATGAAGAAACTCACTTCCGCGTACAAAATAAAATGTTGGTGGCAAACTTCACGGATGTAGATGTAATGGTTCAATGACAATGGTTTGTATTGACATACTTAATTATTCGGGATTTTTAGAATAACTTTACAATTTTTACGATGAATATATCATTTATTAGCCAATTGTTTTCAGTATGACTGTTAAAAGACATTGTTTCCACAACTTCACAGACAACATTCTTTTGCGAATTAGTATTTGCAACGGGCATTCTGGTATTTAATAAGATGGAACGCAGCCTGAGAAGCACGCACTCTTGGCTCGCTCAAAACTGTGCTTTGCACTTGACAAGTTTTAAACTTAAGAAATTAGAAAAGACGAATTGACGTGGATTGTTGACAGTTTGTTTGCTCGAGTGAAAGTAGCGTGCAAGGTTGTTATTTTGGTCTTGTCTAATAATTTATGTTCACGAAAACTAAACTGTTAATCGCGTATGAGGAGTTTTATTTCATTGATAATCGTAATCATGATATGAAAGGTATTCGTTTGACATTTGTTCATCGTCAATCGTTTACAAACTCTGCGACGAGCAACAGCGCTATCAATGTAATTGATTTTCCGTATAGCCCAATATTTGTAAAGGTCCAATAACCTCCCATGAAATCATTGGCATTGAAGATTCAGTGAAAGAAGTGCGGCTCGACAAACTTTCAGGCCTCGAGCAAGAACGAAAAGAGCATGTTGCAAATACAAAGGTTCAATTTCTCATATTATTTTAATATCGATGAAATAAAAGAGCCCAAAACCGTCTTTTCCTTTTCACATATTTCGCTATCATGGACAAATAAAACGAGAAAATTGTGATATGATTGCGTTATATTGTATATACAAAAAATGAAACTACATGAAAAACACGGGAATGCGTATGATGTATATGTACAATACGTGCACGTTTATAAAAATAATATTGCAGAAATGTTAGCATATTTTATATTACTACGGCTGGAGGGTTTCAAATTCAAAACAACGAGATTTGCATCGCTTCATCTACATCCGCTCGCTCAACAACAAATGTGCCATTTTTTACGACAAACATTTGCTCCATTTATCACTCCGCTCTTCTTAAAATATAATACCTACAATTTCCCAATCTTGTTTTACTTGTCATAATGTTACCCTTTCTTACATGTTTTTTTTTTTAAAAAAAAAGGTCGAGTACGAATGCCAATATGTAAACAATAATAAATAACGCCGTTTCCAATTTATGTAGCACAGTACTAAAAAAAGTTTCGGGTTGTCAATTCAATTGTCCTTGTCGTAATTTTATGACATGAAAAGGTGCATCATTTTTGGATTATTTTAATCTTTACGTATTTCAATTTTCATCTTGATCTGTTATTAACGGCAACCATTTCTTTTTTGTAACGTATCTTTTATTTTATGTTTGAAATATTGCCGGATTCATATTAAATGAAACATAGATCTTGCTTTCACTTTCTTAGCCTTGGCTTCCATTTTAACAGAATACAATAAAAAGAAAGTTTGGACATTAAATTGCACAGATTTTTTATTTATATACAATATTCAATAATATAGTTTGTACGCAAGTTGTACCTTTTCTGTTCGCGCTTATCCTACAAATGCCCAACAAACTGCTAAATGCCCACATAACATAGAAAGGATGCCTACAACAACCAAAATCACTTGTGTCGTTGTGTCAAAATCACTAAACCATCCTCGTGATTTACCAATTATTATCCCCATCACACCCAGAATGTGACCAAACACACCCCGTGATTAACTAATCATGGATAGTCGCAATCCGTGATTCACCAACAACAAACTATGAGTGGCCAGTCATTACCATTATTGCCAATGGTAATAGATAATATTCATGACTATTTAGTAAGTCATGATGATTTTATCTCACTCTACCCCAAAACTAAACAGAGTCATTAAATTTCATTCATAAATACACACATGTTTTGGTTTTTGAACGAGAGCACGGGAAAAAAGTCCCAACTACACTCGAGCCAAAGATGATTTTTACATACAAGCAGTGCTTGTCAAGCACATGTGTCATGTGTTGTGTGTATAACATGTCGTTCTCAATACATGTCGTTCTCGCTATCACCCTGCCACTGCCACGTCAAGAGTCTTGAGTCGGGACGGCATATTGTGAAGTCTAGTCTGGTTTTTTAAAAGTTGATCTTAAAGTGGCCACTTTTAACGGTGATGTTTATTAAGTCAAGTTAGTCAACTATTGTAGTAGGAGATAATCAATTTATGGCGTCAAATGAAGAGTTAAATGATGGTTATCTCCGGCGACTGTACCATGATGACAGTCAGGTATCTCAGAAGATTTCAAAAGTTGAAGGGACCGAGGTAAAATTAAATAAAGATAATTAACTTATTAAACTAATTAAAAATGTGCAAAAAAGGTCAAAGCTGTTGATTAAGTGATTGTGTAATTAAATTATACAGTATCGAGTGCAGCGAGTGAAGCAAAAAGAGGGCGGCGCTTATATTGAGCCGGTGGCAATTGTCTGCAGATCCTGGTACGTGTCCACCTACCACTGTCTAATATTTAGAAAGAATTCTACGTACTGGATAAGGGATTTAAAGGTGATTAATTTACTACAATTTAATTTGCCCTTTATTCATTATTATAGTCAATCAAATATCTATAGTTTAATGTTGAATCTTAATCTAATCTCAATTAAATTAGAGTACAAACGGGACCTACCTCAACGGCCAGATGCTGCCGCCTATAACTGATACCCAACTAAGATTTGGCGACAAGATAGGCATAGGACTTAGCCACGATAAAAATGATAACCGCATGTGGGGTGGGCCTGACTGTACCCAGGATTGTTTTTACATTTTTATTTTCACGATGGTGAGTGATTGTCATTTGACAGGTAAAGTTAACTACAAAGGATTAAGATAAAATGAACATTTAAAAAGCGTTTAAACTTTCATTTTCAGTTTCAGGAGGAGGAAAATCAATAAGTGATCTTGTTATCTGTCCTCGTGATACTCGCTATTTATTTATTTTTATATAAATAAAAGCCATTTCATGTGTGTGTGTTATTTATACAATTCTACATGCGTTGTCCGATTGTCACCAAATTTGGCATGGAGGTTTGGGTGGAAGTATGGAAGCTTTAGTCATATCACCATATCATATGCAAATTAGCAAAATTTGAATGTGCTCCTGACTAAAGATTTGGTACACTGGTGAATTCGCGGTTCCTGATTTCATTGAAGACTCCAGTTTGACCCCATCTAATTGAATTTGCATGATTTTTGCAATTTTATGCATATTAGCCAAATTTTAATATGCTCCAAATCAGCTCAAATTTGGCATACTAATGAAGTCGGGGCCGTTGATTGCACAAAAGTTGTCAGTTTTCCCCAGCCGGCCGAATTTGCATAATTTTGCAAATATTCTAAATTAGCCAAAATTTGAAAGTGCGGTACGCAACTGAATTCGGAGTCGTTGAATTCATACAAAAAATCACCTTGGCCTTATCTCTTTAAATTGTCAGAATTTTGCAGTTTTATACAAATTATCCAAAACTTGAACGTCTAAATGATTCCAAATTTGGTACATTGCTGAATTCTAAGTCGCCAATTTCATAAAAATACCATTTGTCCTAGGTGGTAAAATTTGTATAATATTTGCAATTTTAAGCAAATTTTATGCAAATGATTTTTTTTAACATACAGCACCGGCTTCGAAACCAGTGACCATGAAATCACCAGTGTACCAAATTTCTGGTGCTTTGAAGCACCTTTTGATAATTGTATAATAGACCAAGAATTATGCAAAATTGATTAGAGATGAAGACAAACTGATATTTTGTATGAAATCAGCTACCCCAAATTCACCGGCCAAATTATTTTATCTTTCATTGCCTTTATTACACCCAAAGAACCGATTTGGATCTAATTATAGGTGCTACATTTAATATCATCTATATAATCAAGTAAGGGAATCGGGGACACCGGGGCTGTCCATATATTTGGTCATCCGAAAATCGTCCCCTGACCTACCCAACCACCCACCTTCCATATCTAACAATGTATTTACCGTAATGTATTGGTAATAACTGGGACGTCATTTGGGTCAATGGACCACACACACTAGCGATATCGTAATTTATGGACAGTCTCTTTCTACTAAAGCAAGCAAAGCAAGGGTTTGTTTGCATACAGTTGCTTTTTGCTTTGGTTTTCTTTATTTTTCTTGCTCCAAGTGTAAGTTGTTATCGTTGCCGAGTGGTGTACGACACAAACTTCAACTTTAGGCCGTTTCAGTGGTACGGCTTCGATACCTGCAGGATGCAATTTTTTTGTCTCAATTTTTCGCATGCATAAAGGTAATCAAGTACGCCTCATTCCAAAAATAGGTTCATATTGGTACACTTTACATCACATTTTGCCACCGACCCCCGTTTCAAGTTATGGAAGTCGACATTTTCAATGTAACAATAAGTTTTGAAGCGGGGCTTTCAATGAACTGTGATGGACCTCAAATACGTAGCTCATTAATGCACTTGCCTTCAAAGTTATTTCCCCGTGGCGCTGACCCTCGCTTCAAGACATGGAAGTCGACATAAAATTCTATTGATTGTGAGATATCAAATACATTATCTTCTCTCTCTCTCTATCTTTGTTCTGCATTTTCAAATATTCCCCACAAGTCACCTTTTCCCAATAAAGTTGAATCAAATTAATTACTTTTATGTCGTTTTTAAGTCATTTCCTGTGCGAAGACAAAGGATTTGAGTCAAATCATTTGACTCTTATATATTATCTTATCTCTTTGTAGTAGTTATTCCTCATTACGAATTCTATTCATTTCTCTTTTATCGCATTCCCTTACTGAGATTGTGTGACGTTAAATAGTAATTTGTTTTGTAGCCACGCTTAGCGTGGCGGTGGTGGCTGTCTTGTATACTATAAATAAATACGAACGTCGTACCTAATTAGTCCGCGTTAAATGCACGATTAACATGGCAAAGGTGTCCTATGCTACCAATATTTAAATAGCTTACCCTAAGCTAAAACTCCTTCCAATTTACTCATGACCCCTCCCATATTCGAAGTACAGACGAAGCCGCCTTAACCCCATGTTCGAACTTTTCCGCGTACTAGGTTGTATGATGTGCATTGTACCCTTCTGTAAAACTTTCACTGTGAAACGCAGAGCTCCTGTTACACAACAGAAATACAATGACGTCCTGGCCGAATCCACGTTCATTTTGTCCATTCGTTTATGTATACATACATACATAGAGGGTGACTTAAGTCCCATGACCTTCAACCTTAATACTGAAAATACCAAAAAACCCAACCGGTTCACTTGAGTGAAATCAAGTACAAGGCCAGAACGAGAACAAAAAACAGCCGTTTTCTTTTATGCTCTTTTTCGACTGATACTGGTTGCCAGAAAGAAAATAAAAAGACAAAATGAGACAGAAGAGGCAGAATTGAAAGCTGGTGAGTAATTACGACCTTTTGTTCTTTGTTCTCGTTTTGACGTCCAGAAAAGTCACCCAATCCATATCAATTCACTTTTCTTTGTCATGACATTGCCTTAGTTCCCTAAACTGCTACCTAATGTATCTATTAATGGCTCAGACTCTGTCTGCATTTTTGTCCAACCTATTGGACATATCCAGATATATTTACCTTTTCAACGGCAATCGAGACAATAGCCGCTATTTTTCTATTATTATTAGTATCGATGATGCAGGGCATGTCGTTGCCCTGCAGATTAATTTCCCAAACAGCTTTGAATTTGCTCTGAAACAATATGTCCAGACAACCGTTTTAGTGCTGTCTGTCATGTATCTGTGACCTTAACTTAAATTGACAAGTGGAGGAGAAAATCCGAGTCTTTGGCAATTTCACCGGCGCCATTGACGTAATCAGATGAAATATCTTAACGGAAGTCATAGTCATGGTCAAATAAATGTCGGTAAAAAGGAAAGTAAAAGGCAATAAATTTTGTACCAGTAAAGTATTATCAACAACATCTTCACCAGTTTTGATGATTTCTGTTTTAATTTTAATTTAATGTTTGTAATTTGTAATGTACTGAATCAGAATTGCAAATTGTAAAAATGTGAGATAAAATCGACAGTAATAAACAAGTAAGCAACAATAATTCAAACAAGTTCATTTACAAACAGCAATAACACTTACTACTGGAATGCATTTTATTTTATAGTCGTTCAGAAAGACGATTCATTTTAAATGCCGGTGTTCAATAAGATTGACAAACATTTACAAATATGGCTCAAAAATGATGATGCATTTAACATTTGTAACAATAGTATTGCTGTTATTTTATCGCCGTAACTTCCGTTGAAAGCTTTGACGTGATCGGAGAAGTCACGACGTTGAAAGTGGAAGTTTATGGTTATAATGGTATT
This sequence comes from Cyphoderus albinus, assembly GCA_021029165.1. Lineage (NCBI taxonomy): Eukaryota > Metazoa > Arthropoda > Collembola > Entomobryomorpha > Paronellidae > Cyphoderus > Cyphoderus albinus. Next base: position 11,461 of record VYYJ01000223.1, read on the forward strand.
TGGTGGCTTAGTCGGGCATTTTCTTCTGGTTGTCGTTTGCTGCAGTTATGACAAGTGTTGTTGTTGCTGTTTTTATATCGTGAAATGTCATTCCTGTGTTTATCAGATTTTTTGTGGTTGTGTCTCTTCCGTAAATTTTCTACTTCGATCACTTCCACCATTTCATTTCTCATTCCCACTTGATTGCTATGAATTGGAAATGAATCAATGAAAAGGTTGTAAAAATATACGCGACATTTGATTTCATGGACTGGCTTGGTTCTCTATAGAGCAAATTGTTTTGTAAGTCCTGGTTGTAATAATAAAGCGCTTGGAGAAAGCAATAGAGTCACAATTTAATGCAATGAAACGGTAATTTTCCAAATGGTCAATTGATGGATGACTCGGGTTGACTTGAAGGACGAGAAGGATTGAGCACTGACTGATGCCATCTCCTCCTCAATAACTGTCTGGGGAATATCTCTAGGAGAAAACATACTTTCACATTCACTCACGACCGCGTCGACGACCATCCATTCACTTGTTCATTCATTCAGTCACTCACACGCTCATTCACTGCAGTCGGAGAGAGAGTGAAAGAAGCCACTTTTCTACTTGTTATTTTCTCCTGCTTTCTATACTTTGCTCTATCCGCTCTGCTCTTTCTATGACTTTTCCTCGTCTTCCTGCAAACTCTCAGCCATCCCGCTGATATCTTAGAGTGCTTTTCCCTTTCTCTGCTCTGGGACAACTACCAAAATTGTAGGCAGACTGTCGAATGAACGAAATGACAGTGTCCATTTCTGTTCTCTTGTTGCGTTTGTACGTTTCTAAGCACTTTTGTTTACTGTCTCACGGTCTCTCATTAATTTCATAAAGAGGCACTTCCGTGGGATTTCTTATTTTCATTTGCTACAAAGAGACGAAACACCAATTTTAAATGCTATCATTTGTTCAGTTTGTCTAATATGTTTTTTATTAATGTGCGCTAAAGTAACCAAAAATTGTAGGTAGAAAATTGACAAGAGAAAGGGAAAATTAAAAAAGGGGTTGGTTGAGAAACGACAGAAGCGAAATGAAAGAAATGAGTGATGGATTGTTGGAAGGGAAGGGAAACGGGAAAGTGGCAAGATGTAACTGTGAGAACACTTTTCTAGTGCGGTTTACATTTCCTATCTCTAGTGAAATGATTTTTAGGAAAAGGTATATGATTATGGTTGAGCTGAGCTAGTAGGTATTAGAATAGTTAATAATTTTAATGTACTTACCTATCTCATTTCGTTTTCTTGCTTACAGTAGGTATCTGTCTGCCTATCTCCTAAATCTACATGAGTACATTGTGTTTTTAAATTGCAAAGTTGTGGTGTTTCCTCGCCATCAGTAGTTTAGAGATCGATAAGCAATTAGTCAGAAAATCTTTTGGCGTTCCGTGCCTTCAGGTCTTTCTTTCTTTTCTCGCTTTCTTTCAACTTTCATCAGGAAAGACTTTCACGCAGTCAGTTCAGTTACTGAGTCCGTACATTCTTATAATCTGGAAACGTAGATATAATAGAATGTTTATTACACATATTTTATGCACACGTATAATCATTATTATCGGCGCGCTCGCTCTCACTCACTTGTACAAACCTTGTTTTCCGAAACCATCCTTCCTGACTGAAGCGAATAACGGCACGCCGGAGTGATGGTTTTCGTTTTCCAAGAACAAGTTTGCCGTGCTCCTTGTTATATGATGTTGGCCTGTATCGGTGTGGTTTCCAGAGTGGAAACGTGTGCCAACTTTTTAACAAATTTATTTTCCGGAGATGATGATGCATTTTGCTTTTACGGTTGCCAGTACTTATTATTACATATATTATTTCCCGTTTTATACGTAAGCACGTCTTACGTACCCATCAACATCGATATGTATTGTGTATTAAAAACGAGAAATTTACATAGATTTTTTTCCGCCTCGCTTATTTTTCCTGATCGGTAATAAAATGGAAATGTTGTCGATTACTTTCTCCGTGCTTCTCATTTTCATCAAGGAAACGAAGCGTAGATTTAGTAATTTCGTGATCATCTCCTTTCACCTCGCGTCTGTCCATCTTTTTTTCCTACCATACCACATTAAAGTGAACATACTCCAACGGGTTGGTCGCGTCCCGGAGCGAGGGGTACGTAGACTCGATGGAATTTATTTAGTTTTTAGTTTAAATAACAAACGAACCCAAGTTACGTTTCAAAAGGTAGACATGATTTTTTGGGTTCTATCTACAGGCATAATATGAAAAAAAATCCCACAATTTTTTTGGTGAAAGTAGACAAATGCCACTATCGTTATTAGGTAAAGTATGATTACGTATATTTATTTATTTAACGACAGAGTGAGGACAGGGTTGTTGGTAGCGTAGATTATAAGAAAGGATAAGATATAGAGAAAACCGGATGAAAAGAGAGCATCTGCTTGTACGTACAAAGTGCTGATGAAAAGTAACAAGTCGACAAGGGGACAAAGCTTTGCATGTGTACCATCAAGGTTAATTTATGTTGGTTTATTAATATTAGCATTCGTGCATGTATGCATGCCTCATGCAATGCAGGTACTCGGGTGTAATTCTGCGAAATGAAATGAGATGAAATGACTCATGTTGCTTTGGTCGAGTTGGTAGCTGGTCTGGTTTTGTCCGTATTCTGCGTTTACCACCTGTGTGTCCTTTGTTTTTCACCGCAAGATTTGCCACTGTCAATGTTCTAGTCTATGGCTAGCTACCCCCAGCAGTGTGTTCTTTTCGGCTTTGTTCCACTGAAATTGGTTTGGGGAGGGAGATTTAGTTTAAAAATAGAGCCCGTTGTAATAATATAATATTATGTATATTTATGTAAGTAGGTAGGTGCATGCACGCATTAAATAAAAGCTGGTGGATGGATGTGGATGGAGACAAAACATTTATTCATAATAAAACTGCATTATATGTAAATCTCGAGTAATGCTGACATGCACTTTATTACGTGTACCTACATAAGTAACTTAGATGTGTTCCGTAATAAAATATATGGGTGTTTTTCTCTTATTATAATGACTCGGTTTAAAACTACCAAGATGAATAAAAGCTACTTTACTAAATTGAATGGAAAGCGTATTAGCATATTATGACATTTCGTAGCTCAACAAGGCATCAAGACTTGATTGTTGTTTTCGTCGACCTTTGCTTCACTTTCCTTTCTTTGTGGTATGCTCTGTGCTTTTGTGCCCTTTTTCACATTCTTTTTTGTTCGTCCTTTTCGGTTTTCCCTTTGCTCTCCCCTTTTCGCTTAATTGTATCCTCAATCACACACGATGTTTTCAGCTGGTTTTCACGTGACATGAGAAAGCAAAGGATGAGAAATATCAAAGGGGATTTTACACAAGAACTCAGCTCAACTTCAACCAGGCTACGACTCACAACTTAGAATTGAATGCGCCACAGGGAGAAAAAGACAACAAACAACTTTTAAACGATTTCAAAGGACTCCTGGCAAATGAGATATTAAAATCAGGAAAAGATCGCGAAATTATGTTAGTCATGATGGCAAATAAACGTTTTGAAATCAATGCTTTTGTCGTGAAGAGAGGATTCTTGGAAGTGCCCAAAGATGTTTGTTAGCCGGCAGCCGCCAACTAGGGGATATTTTTCTTGGTTCTGTAAAAAGAGTAAAATAAAATAAAATGTGGACGTAGTTTCATTTCACATATTGTTTTGTTATAGTCATACAATAAATACGGCGATGCATATGAAAGGAGAAGAAAAGGAAAATGAAATTGTGCATCAATGAAAGCACAGGCACACGAGTTTCAACTCACTCAGTTGCGCTGTGGCAAAGCAGTGGCACGGTGAGTAATGCGTCTACAGTGTAAATTCATACACATCAACGACGACTTTGATAGATTACAGACTTACACTTTGAAGACTTTTCATTCTTTATTTGTGTTCCGGCCTCGAGGAAAGGAGGAAGGAAGAAATGATGTGAAATGTGTGGGGGAGGAGGACTGCTGCTACAATGTATTTCAATGAATGAAAAAATCCACTGCTTTCCCTTTTCCCAATTTTGCTCTAAAAATTCGGCTATCAAAGAGTTACTTGTTCTGTGAGTCGTGATCGTAAACCAGTATGAAAAAAATGCGCTCTTGTTTTTTCTTAGAACTGTATGGATTTTCGTCTGAAAGCAAAGGATTGTTCATCAGCAAGCCGCACTTACACGCACACACACACACGTCAAATCGGCACAAACCGACATGTTTCACTTTTCCCAGAAGTGAGTGAACGAGTACGATGCATGCAACTGCATCCACACATCCAAAACCTATGTGATGTAGATGTACTTTAAGTTGAAAAAAACATTTTAGGTGCTTTTTTGGGAAGTTGCCGAATTTTATAAGTGGCCGCCTGCCTTGTATAACTTTTACTGCACTCTTTTACGTAATATAAAGTTCTTTTCTTTTTATAGTAAACGATGTCCTCTTCTTGGTAAAAGGTTGCGTTGGCATTGCACATCCCTTCCCGCTATCAGTCACCATCACAATTATTTTTTATTTTGGTGTGCATGTGTCAGAGTGAAAAGTCTCTGAGAAGAAATATGTGCGTGGGAGTGGAAGGGTTTGTTCTCAAATCTCGACCCCCACACAAATGCATACATCATCATCATGCTTTTCTTTCGTACCCACCACCTTTTCGATCTCTTTGAATTTAAACTGTGTAACACTAAAAAAGGAAACGTCGTTTTGCCACTCGTCATTTTCACCCATTGATCAAAAGTGAACAGTTGCTTGCTTGTAGCTTGTATGTAACTGCATCAGTCTCAGAGGAAAGAAATATTTCCTTTTTGATCGTTGTGCATGAATGACGCTATGATGACAGATGCAAATTGCAGCTTCAATTGAAGTAGAATTCTACAGAACTTCTACATTGTACATACTTTCTTCTGTGAAAAAAGTTGAAATGGCATGCAGTTACCTACTTGGGGCATTGCAAGACCGCAATTGGAGTAGACCACAGTGATTTGGGTATGTGGAGCTACTCAAAAGGATTAAGCTATCAGAAAGGTTATATAGTTTGAGTTTGTGGTAAAACGTAAAGGGACTACGTAGATGCTTACAAATTAGATAAATTAAACATGTATCATATAAAAACCCAATGTGGACTCAACATCGGCCTTTGAAATTTGTTTCACTGTGACATCAAACAATTAAGCTTTGTTAAAATAAAAATAAATTCATTCCGGGTATTTTGCATTCCGCAAGTATATTTATATCGCGATTGAAAATAAAAAGGTTCAAGTCACTTATTCTGGTTGTGTCTGAACGTTCTTTTGTGATGTGTGTCTGTGTGCTCCATTTTCTATTGAAAGGCATTACGAGCATTTTGCGGACTGTTTGGGTTGTTTCTGATTCTGAGTAAACGCAACGCAGCCTACGTTGAGTCTGATATTTCTTTGTTTGCTAGTCCGCAGTCTGTAATTTCCACAAGCTTAATCATTTAGTTGAAAAAGCCGAATGGAATGAGCTGAGTAGATTAATGAACGAGAACACTAAAAAAGCATTATTGCTGTTGCAGAAAGGGCATACGAGACAAGGTTTATGGTCTCCAACTGCGGAATACATTATTTTGCAATTGGACGGCTAAAGCTTATTACAAATAGGCCGTTGCATTCATGATCATGGGAAAGTGCAGGGACTGCCCATGAAATGAAGAAGAGATACTGTAAATTAATTATTTGTCGATGCACAGGGACGACGAGAGGGAGACACAGGCCATTTATTCTAGTTACGCAGAAACACTGCAGTGCTTTTCCCATGAAACTTTCTCTCATGCACACAGAATTGTCTCATTCCTTCTCTGATAGCAGTGCAATGCAGTGTGTGCGGTTTACTTGACTTTTCCACATGATCATGACTATTACTCTTTCTACTTCTGTGATCCTTCCTCATCTGGTTTATCGCTACACACGATGAAACAAAGTTGCATCGATAAAGTGAATCAGTTGCACTGCCACTGACAGTCAAGGACAATAAACATTAAACTTTAAATTTTGTGGGATTTCAGGGTTTCCTCTGGAACGCTTTTTCTTTCCGGCCGCTGGGACACTTTTTCCAAACAAAGTGTTATGCTGGCTCATGGCTGGCTAGGCTAGGCCATGGTTTACGAACACGAACTAAGCAGACTTGGCTTTGCCTTCCGTAACTAAAATAATGTAATGTAATGTGGCTGGCGGCTTTTTTGTTGTAGTTGTGTATTTCCGTGAAATATGCTTGGCGACAACTACAAATTCATGTTCACTACAACTTTGACTTGACTTGAAGCGACGGCAGGGAATGTACGCACGCGGCTCTTATTAAGTGTGTATTTTTTAGTGTCACACTTCGTTTTCTCTTCTGCAAATAAAATATTGCATTGCATTTCGTGTGTGGGCTGCTGGTTAGAAGAACCTACCCACTGCGTTGGAGAATGCAAACAAGAACTTTTCTTTGTGTCCCTTTATTTAAGAATTTCACATTGACAAAGAAATGGTGATGGTAATGTTAATGGGAGTGAGCGGTGCGTCCATTGTTGGAATAGTTCGCTTCGAAGGAGAAAGTCGTAGGGTTTGTTTTGTTTACTCACAAACGGAGTGAGTGAGATAGCAGCAGAGGCAGGCATGTATGATGACATGCACTTGTGGTTGTGGAACTGCTGTCACAATTAAATTTTTAATTAAAAACCCCTGTCTTTCATGAAACGGAAAGAAGGCGGATCTCTTGGAAACATGTGTGTATTTAGTCTGTAGCAAGTTAAAACTAATACATTGTAACACAACTTTCTTATTGGCCTACCTAATGCAATCTAATTCTGATTCTGAAGGAAGGGAAGGCGCATTCAGCTCGTTTCATTGTCTTGGAATGTTGTTGAAGTGCGTGGATAAATATTGTCAAGTCAAGATGATGGGGAGAACGAGAGGGCAATGAAAATGGAATGGTTAAGGAGGTACATTGTCCTCCGAACATTAACGAACGGCTTAATAAAAATCTTGCTGAGTCAGATTCAGACTGATAGGCGAGTCTATGCAAACATAGATTAGACAGGTTTTCCTCTCAAGCATATTTACTAAGAGGAGTCTATTGATTAGCTCTTAGCTAACTTAATCCAGCATGTAGTTTCAATAATAGAGGATTGCCTCGTTCCAGTGTTTTAAATAATTCCTTATAATTAAAAAGTATGGAAAATTGCCTTAAATATTCTTTAATAATTAAAAACGCGTCGATTTTTCCATTTCCAAAGTAACCCACTTGAGCCTTTGTCATCGACGTCTGGGAAATTAAAGTAGGCCAGAGCTTTTATTTAATGGGACAACATGCTATAGGTAGGTACATTCGGGATAAATTAGTACAATATTCTTGCCGGAGTATGTTTATTAACACTCAAATGACTTTGTATTGAACGAAAGAAAGAAATCCTTTGCGTTTTCTTCGTGTAAGCGTAGCAAATTAATATACGGAATCATCTGATAATATTATAGTATTCGGTTAAGCGAAAAAGAGAACGAAAGCTAAAAAAAGTTTACGCATCGACGTTAATGGGCTAAAAGTGAATCGAAAAATGCAGAATTTAAACAGCTGAATCAATAAAGACCTAATGTCTGCGGTAAAAACTTCGACGTCCGCCTGTCTCTCAAAATATGAAAGCAAAGGCAAGGCCAAGCGATACGAATGCAGCAACTGAACGAAAATAATTGGGAAATCGTAGGACAGCAGAAAAGACAAACAACCGGGGTAGGAGAATGAAATGCGAAAATGGAGTGAAACACCCACTGTCTGTGCATAGATAACTAGTTGGTGGCAAACATCACTACTATAATCCCACCGAGTATTTGAGCGAAGCCAAAATAAAAAAAAAATCATACATATTTTTACTGAGTTGAAGTTTTATTTTCCGAGAAAAATAGGAGCAGGTATAATGAAAAATGAAGTGAATCCAAGAGAAAGAGAGTGGGACTGTTGTTCAAAATGTGTTTGTTACAGGGATGTACACATGGGGAGTTTCGGGTTCGAGTTTGACGACCCAAAAACAACTGAAAGGTAAAGGAACAATTGGAAATATTTTCCTGGTATTTGTTAATGTTCCAGAGCTGGGGCTCTGGGGCAGTCGCCAGATCTCAGTAATTTGGCACAGTTAAATGCTCTCATCAAAAGGACGGAAAGAAAAAAGTGGAGTTTCCATGAAAAATATCGCCTCAATTACATGCAGCTCGGTCGTTGAGTCAACGAAAGTCGAAACTCGAAACAAGTCTGGTTGTCAATGTCTTCTTCTATGTCTGCGTCAGTCCTCCTTTTACACATATACATTTTCCTGCTTTTAGTAAATCCTTGGAGAGTTTTCAAAGGAAAAATAATCTTGCTGAGATTGCTGTGGAAAAAAATGGAACTTGACTCCACTCAAAAAGTGGTGAGAGAGATGAGAAAAAGGAAAGTAGGCCTTTCTACTTTTTCCTTTCACTTTTGTTGGCGGCCTCTGCATAATATTTATAATTGAAGTTGAAGTGTCTTCCCATTGTTTACATCATTAAGAGTGTAGACAAGCTGTGTAATAGTAATGGAGACTCTGCCGACTCTTTCTTTTTCAATGAGGTCGTTGATGGTTACATGGATTCCATTTTCCCTGATGAGAGGATCACAAAAGAGAGCCCGGTGATGATGACAGTGACTATGCTGATTTTGATCATGACAGAATTGACAATGGGCGAATGAGGGTCTAACATTAGTTTCGATGGCTGTTTGGTATTAAAAGTACTTTCCCTGCACACATGCATGCATACGAGTAAAGTAGGAAGGCAGTTGGGCTGAAAATCAAAAGCCACTAAAATGTTTTGAACAATTATATCCACATAGAATGAAAGAGAGAATATCTTTCTTCTTACTTTCTCCGTAAACTACCTTATTCTCTGATGTGAGTGCGTACCATAGTAAAATGCGACACTCAACTTAACTCGGTCTTTATTCAACTCGAAAAAAATGTGGGACTTCCCAAACATAAAATATGTGTATAATTTTGTGATATAAAACTGGGAGAAAGAAAATGATCTCCGTTAGTTAGATGCATACGGAGGGAAGCAATAGTGCAGAAAAAAGTAAGCTGAGGTTTCCCTCAAGAGCCGAATGTCATTTGCATCAAAATAATTAAGAAGTCTACGCTCCAATTATTAAATTCTTTTTGAAGGGTAAAGGGAGAGCATCAACTGCATCAGGGGAGATGAGATGGAGGACGGAGAAAAAAGGATGATGAAACGAGAGAACTTTTTTCTCTTCTTTCTCTCCGTTCCAAACTCCATTACCGGAATATAAGATTTCAGTCTTACTTATGAAAGTTAGAGCAAGATATTTTATAAGGAAAAGTGAAAACTTATTTTTATGTATCACACTGTGTACGTTTTAGGCTACTGTGTGCAGAAGTAGAGAATTGTTTAGAAAGTTAAAAAATATTATGTACGTACAACTCTTTGAAAAAACATCTGCTTTTTCTTGAATTACTGCATTTTGAATAAACATAAGGATCATCTGATTCTTCCTTGGAGAGATGCTTCTTTCCTAGCATAACCTCATTTTCTTATGTTCCTCTACTTTCCCCCTTGACTTACACTTCACTTTGTATATCCTATCCATCCTACCCACTTAACTAACAGTAACAACCGACCGGCCTTGATGATATAAAACTTACTACTGTTGCTGTCTATTAATTAATTTAGAAGTAGTTATCGTGCAAATTGCAGAACCAACCAAATTAGGTGTTTCGAGGAAATTGATGCTGAATTTTACGAATAGTTATATATTTGTACATGTAAAGGCTTACATTTTTAATAAAAAATTATTTATATGGCGTAGTATTTTGTGCTTGGTCCAAGATGCATATATGTATGACATGGAAAATCACAATTTTAAGATAATAGCGTATTTGGCCAGGTTGGAGATCAGTACTATATTGGCTATTGGCTTAAAACAATAGATTACAGTGAGCGAATTACTGAAGTCACTAAACGCCTAAAATTAATCAGTTCACAAAATTACAATAAATTTTAATACAATAATATAAATTTAATTTATAAAATAATTAAAAATATAAACGAAACAATATTTTCAAAATATATTCAGGTCGGGCCGAAATAGTGATACGCTAAAGGTAATAAATTGACATTGCTTCAAAGTGGAAATGAAACTAGAATTTCGACTCTACTTTTCAGTATATCATATCATCACTAATGCATTTTTTTGCACTAATTTAATAACGTTTGGAGGCAATATTTTTATTAGTTGAGTCTTGTTAAAGTGCATTCATTTTTACATAAGGCATTAAGTTTTTATAGGATGTAACTTTAATTTTCTCAAACACTCTACTTAGGTTGTTACTGAAATGTTGCACGATGACTGCTAACTAAATTACTTAATTGAAAACCATTACACTAATTCTGATGTCGTTCTGCCCGGTCGGGATGTTTACTGTAAGACTTTTCCATTCCATCAGGGGAAGAAAAAAAGCGGGCAGCAGGCAGGGAAGAAAAGTAACGTCAAGTCAACACCACCATTTTCTACGTGGCGTGGTGGTAGCACTCAAAAAGGAAATAGAGATTGAAAGAAGTAATAATAACGAAAGCCAAAACTAAACTAAAAAAGGATGCAACCAACCAATTCAACTAACTAACTGGAGAACTTACTAAATAAGTAAGGAACATATGGGAAGAAAAAGTAGACGACGAGATAGAAGAAGAGAAAGATGTGGATAAAAACAAGGTTAAAAAATTCCCATATTCCCACAATAAAGTTTTTTACTAGTAGTTTTCTAGTTAAAAAGTCAGTGACGAATGACTCCTCATTTTCTACTGTGTCTCTCTTTCTTCCACTTTGCTCTCCCTTCCTTTTTATTTTTCTCTCTTTATTTTCCTTCAATTCACTCCTTCACTATTATAAAAGGAGAGAAAAGGGAAATGAGAAAAATTGGAGAATCTCCATTTCACTCATTTTTGATTGACCTAGAATGCATTAGGATAGAACATTAGGTACTTACGTACATTACTATATCGGCGGGATGCCATGTTATTCAAAAATGTTTTTCCTGCTACCAACCACCAGGTTTTCTTGGACCGCCCTTATTTCCTCACGTCACAATCTCTTTTTGTTCTCACTAAAAGAGTCGTTGTAATAATGGAAAGTATTAAAAGTGGGGATCATATCTGGAGATATCTCCTGAGAGACGTGGAGCCCGAGCAGAGCATTCATAAAAGAGGCCAGCTTATTTTCTACTTTAAAAGCCCGATAATATGCGTGGCAATTGTAAAGATTGTTTTCTTATACAGGACAGGGGAAAGATCCAGGTCGTTTTGAGGCCACGTTATGTGATGTTACGGGAGTCATTCGAGAAAACGAGAGGACGGCGATGGCGATAGGACGCCAGAGTACACTCTGCTTCATTCTACTCTGCTATGTGCTTTTTTAACTATCGTAATCATAGCTGTTCTTAAGAGTTGGATGGAGCAGCCACTCTAAATAAACGATTGTTTTTTCTCTCGCTTATGAGCATCGTCCAATTTAAGTTAGAGAGGCTTTATACAATATATATTTATGCAGTTGCATAAAATATGGATGTGGAACAGGAGCAAAAGGCAATGATATTATGAAACGCCTTTCCCGCACCATTTTACTTTTACATTATTTTACTACAGATAACATAACAGCCTCTCCAGTCTTTCCTTTATTTCCACCCAGGCAACTTTACTGCTCTCATGTGCCAACTGTGAAAAGTGCGTAATGCGCACAGCAACAGAAACTTCTCCCTTCCTCATTAGTTGTTTCTTGAGGCATTTTTACATTCGCTGCTTCATGTTAATCGTGTCACAACACTTTAGGATCTTTGATGGATTAAAAATAATTATGAACAAAAGAGCGAACTTCAAAATCAAAATCCCAAACCGTGATAATCCATAATCGATTTTTAAGGTAATTCAACTTTGGAGTAAAACGTATATAATGTAGCCTATATTCTCCCAAAGCTTCTCAGTCCCATCACCGCCCACCGTGTAAGATGCTGGAATCTGTTGAAAAATAAAATAAAATAAAACAGAAGAGACCTACTTTTCGCCATAATTTAAAAAAACTGCCGTTTATTTAAATCACTCCCAGCCCTCCCTTTAACTTTGGGATCATTGACTCGATTCCCACTCGTTAAATCTAAAAAATTCTCGTATAATCCTACAATGCCATACAAAGATCATGCTTCAAGTTTTTACTTAGCATAAGATGAAATAAAATTCTGGGATAAAAATAAATATGACGATGTGCGGTTCTGTATGTATAATAAAGGACACGAGAGAGACAATAATGATGCCTCTTTTCACAACACGCTGACTTTCATCCTCATTGCACATTAAAAGTAAAATGGATGAAAATTCTGTTCCCTGCAGAGGCATGTATAATTGAGGCGAACAGTTTGCTTTCTATGCTGTCTTCAATTCCAAAAAAATATCCATGAAAGAAAAACTGTCAAGGTTTAGACTAACTAAACTACAGGGAATCCCGGTAAGTAAGTTTAGAGGAGACATCATTTAACTTCGTTTTTATTTGTATTTTAAGCGCTTCATCCTCTTCTTAGTGAGCTTCCATTCCACCGCAAAAACACGAAACGACGGCATCCACTGCCACACTGCCACCAAACGAAGTCAATCCTACTTTTGTGGTTCGTCCCTGTGTTTCTTTTCAGTGGGAAAGAAAAAAGTGATCTGGAGTGCAATGGACCTTTGCAAAACAAACCAGTCATTAGTGTTCTCACAGATCAGGGATCAGTAGATTCGGAAATGAGATCGTATCACCTGAGCAGTTTTAAATTTAAAATTCATTAATAAAATGGGTCCACGTTGACATTGTTCCCACTAATGAGATTGCTTTATCAAAATCTCTAACGTAACGAGAACCAGGTTTAAGTTCTAAGTTTTGCTTTGCTGGTTTGCTCAAAGCTTCTTTGACTGTCTCCTCCCTTTGAATTAATTTGTCGCTTTCTCTCCTTTCTTTGTTCCGTGTGCAGTGTAAACTATCTCCGCACGACAACATGGCTTGTTTCACAGAATGGAATGATCCTGTTTGGTTTCACCAAAATTTCCTTTGATGGCTCGTATCCAGCTCAACTCACAATTAGCGAAGCCCTGTTGTGCCACTGCCACCGTAACAGATCCAGGGCTCTTTCTGCGCAGACGATTTCAAAAGAAGATAATCCTATTAAATGTTATATTTAGTTTGAAGCCATTAAATTAATCCAGAGAAGCTCATTGCAGCGTTCAAATCTTGTTTAAAGTAGAAAAGCAGTAAATATTTATCTTTCATAAAACAAATAGGGATTCATTCTGATTGACGCATTTGTCTACAAACAATCGTCTTTATCTCCTTAACAAACAAAATTTATTTATATACTTATTGAATAAAAATCCACCCAAAAACTTAAATTCCATAACATTTGTTATAAGAGAGAATACGTACCTACCTAGCGTAATATAACGGGCTGTAAAAAGGTTCATTCCATCCGCGATGTATGTAGATTGTAAATGTATGGTTGTCTGGTTGTACGTACACAAGTTTCAATTTAAATCGTTGTTATGTTAGAGCCGTAGTAATGTAATGCCAGTGGAAGAACATAACACGGGTACTTTTTCTCTGCTCACTTTACTGTCTCTGCAAGTAAGCACGGAAGCAATGCAAAGCAGGATTAGAAATTTTGTGTGTGTTTCTTAAAGTTGGACCGGGAGTCTGAGTGTGAGAGAGAAAGTGAGTGTGATTTATGTATCGGAAATAGAAAAGCAAGATGAGTCTTTTTCTCCGTTCTCTTTTTTCCCTTCATCCAATCTTTCTACTTGCTTGTGAAAAAAGATGAGCACACACAAACAGACAGAACAGAGAGCAGCGCGTTTTCTCTTGCTGACTTTATTGCTTTCAGTGTTATGTTGCATGAAGAAGACGAGGAATATTCCTCACTCCTTTCCATTCTCTCCTATCCCACTTTTCTGACTTGACTTTACAGTCTTCTTTTCACTTGCTTATTTTTAAATATAAATTTGCATCGTGTTCCGGTTGATTGTTTCCAAGTCGTATCAGACGAGGCACATTCATAAGAAACAGGAAGACGGAATGGAGTTCAGAGTGAAACAAGGGTTTCATCAGAAAAAAGATGCGGATACAGCTGGCAGAGAGATAAAGCAATTTACAACAAGTTCTTATTCATTTTCAAAATACAATAACACTTATTTTCCCCTTTCTACTGCTACTATCTCACTATCCTATGAAATGAGTGAGAAAAATAACGACATTTTTATTTTCTATAATTTTGCATGTGTATATGTAACTGTCTGTGCTTGTTTTTATTTGTTGTTCGGGTGTCTCACTGTCAGTACGTACAGTTCTATAAATAGTTTCCGATTTCACAGATTCCACCTTTAGAAAATTGCGCTCTTGAAAAATAAGGGTAAAAAGCATTTTCCAAATTAAAGTGTTATAGTCAACTGATGTGGATATACGTACATAAGTAAATACAAGACAGGATACGTGTTAGAATTTTACGCAGTTATTTATGCGTGATCCAACAGAGACTTGCTTGACTCTAGGCATTAAATCATTTATCGTCCGTTTTGCAAAAAAAAGATGAAAAATAAGAAGAAAAAAAACGTACGACGTATGGCATGTCATGGTAAGGCAAAGTCAAGGCAAAGCTATATTAGATTTTCCTGCAAAGAATTACATCTACAATTTCAATATTGAATCATATTACTTGAAATTGCAATTAAATTGTCACAAATAAACTCACATCATGTTTTTTACATTTTTATTCCTCACATCCAGTGAGTAAACGTTTTTCCTGTTTCTTAATATTTTATCATTCTTGCTTGCAGGGCTTTTCCTGGAAATATTGCACACGGCACAATACTTTTTTATCTCTGTTTGTAAAACCTTGTCTTCTTCAAAATTACGTCGTTCGGGGCGAAAAACAAAAAAATAATAATTCCACCTGTCTTTCAACTTCACATTCCTGTTTTGACTATTTTCTCTCTTTTTCTCAAACAAAATGGATTGGTGTTAGGGAGAAACGGTGTTCCAGAGCTAAACAGGAGAAGTGCATGCATGTAATGTAAACTATGATACACATCAGCCAAGTCTAAAGCGCAAACAAAGCATCATAACATCATAGTCTAGCCCAACCTTCCAAACCCTGAGCAATCCTTTTTTCTTCAAGACTTCTTATCACGTAGGTGTATAAATACTCCTATCTACTACTGCTTTCCCTCGATTTCTCCTTTTTGGCATGTCTAACTTGTTTATTCCCTTTTTCTTTTCATGTAGTAGTAGAAGTATGAATGTGTAGCATGTCTGCAGTGTTGCACGTTTTTTCAATTTACTACCACGACGACTACTTCCTTTTTTACTTGCTTGCTATATAGGCGCATAACATTACACAACAGTCGAGTTAAGTTGTGTTTCCCTTTTAAGAGGATTCAGGATGTCAAAAAAGAAAGGACGCAGCAAAAAAATGAAGTAAAACCACCTTTTGGTTTTTTCCCGTTGTAATAGTAAAAATGTGTGCACACACGAACATATTACTAATAGTATGAACCAGCTGAAGAAGACGAAAGAAGGAAAGGAAGAGGAAAAAATAGAAACAGGAAAAAATTCACTTTCACTGGTTTCTTTTTTCTTGTAAAACGTAGCAATTTATTTTGCCTACCTTCGACTCGCTCTCTGGTGCCCTTTCTTCCTAAGTATGGTAAGGGAAAGGTAAGGTAAAGTGAGTGAGTAAAGAAATGAAATGATCGTCGTAAATGTTGAGGAACCCGAGTGGAGTGAAGACGAGGAGAATAAAATAGTAAAAAGGGCAGGCACAGGCAGAGAAGAGGAGAAGGAAGAAGAATGTAAAGTGTAAAGATGAAGACTAAAATGGAGGCAGCTAGAACAACAAGGTAGCAGAAGGGAAGGGCTCACAAGGCACAACAAGGGCATAATATAAATGGGGAAGAAAATAGCTAAAAGGAAATTATCATTCCTCCTTCCTCTGATTTCTCTTCTTTCTCCTGTCGTCTTTTACTGCTTTATGGAGTACAGTTGAGTGGAGTCGAGTGGAGTTCTTCGCCTGTCCAAGTGAACTCAAGTGGAATGGCATGTTCCATTACCATCATCATTAGCTCACACCTCTCATATTATTATCCCGATATCGTTACACCATACTCCGAGCTCCATCTCCGTCCATGACGAACAAGAAAGAGAAAGAAGAGAAAGAAAAATGTATTATTATTGTGCGTAATGTTATGAGCAAAGTTTTTTCTCTCTCTCGATATCATTGTGCAATAATAATAATAATGCAAGAATGTATTTGAAAGCGAAGCAGGGAAAAGGAAAGAAACAAATGTGCGTAAATGACTCAGGGTCATGAAAACGACTTTCGTGGCTCATGAGGCGTTTTCATCTCGGGATCGCATCTATTTTATTATTACGCATTACTGAGAATCGTGCTCTTTACCTTTGAGGAGAAGAAGACGCTTCTTTTCTCCACTCACATTCTCCGTCTGTGCCCTTGCTCACATCAGTGAGTTCATTTAAGAGTTTAAGAGCATTTTTCTTCTCTGAATGGGAAGAATATCCAGGAAAACTTATGCTGAATAAATTTTTCTTGTAATTTATTGATTTCTAATTTCCCTTTGCTTCTTTATCAAGGCTACATCAGGGACCTTGAAGTTTATCGGAGAGATTGTGTTTGGCTTGTAAGGAATAGACATTTCTCAGAATCGATTTTCTTGTTAAAGACGTTTATGCCAAAATTGATCTCTATCTATTTATAGAAAACGTTGTTTTGGACGCTTCTCCCAAATCACAATTTATTTCCTTTCTCCTCAAAGCGTATAATTTTGGAGGAAAGTAAAGAAAAAAAATGATGCTCATGATCGTGAATGCACCGCTTTTTCGTCTCCCAACAAGTTCAGCCGCGTTATCTTGTTTTTATGGGAGAGTAATAGAAATGGAAAGTGCTTTCTCTGTAAATGCACTTGAAAGACTGGAGAAAAGGAAGAGAGACACGCATGTAGTGCAAGGTACAGGCAGCCCGTCAAACACGCAGCCATCTACACACGCTTAGCAAATGCTTCATAAAGTAAAGGAGTTAATGGAGAAAATGTGGAAATTTTATTGTCCAAGCGGTTGCTTGTTCCTCGAGGCAGATTTATGCGTCGTAATGATGCCATCTCCAAATGACTGCCCCGCCGCCGCTCTGCTCTTCCCGTCGGTGTGCAGGTAGCTCCGGGACTGGAGCGTCTCCTCCTTTGTCTCCATTTATGACACTACTTACCTAACCACCTTGCAATATCATAATCATAAGAAGGTAAGAAGGAAGAGCCGGCGGGGCGAAGACGACGACGACAACGACACTCATTATAATGTCACAGGAGAGAATCACCGGGAACGGAACGGAACGGAAGATGAGAAAAAGATTTTAAACGTTCCAATGAAACTGAAATTCGTCTGAGAGAGGCTGCTTGTGGCTCGGAAAGTGCATCCGGCTTACGCAAAATGTACCTCACCTCGGCTTGCATTTTATAACTCGAGAACAACGCCTCTTTATTCGGTTTGCTCTTGATTTTATTTTTATTGCATATTATTATTATTATTATTGTGACCGTGATCATTATTATTTTTACGGTGCACAATTTTTATGCTCTTCCGGAGCATTTTTTTCTTCTTCTAGGGATAGAATCCCTCTTTTTCTTTGTGACACGCATTTTCCCTCCATTCCAAGGGGAACTGGAACTGCGTGCCTGTCTCTTGTCGTTTTCTGCAAAGTAAAGTGCCTAATATGAAGACCACCTTGGAGTGTAAAGGAATGCCACTGGCGATGACTGGCTGTTATGTTGGTGTGGTCGCGGTTCTTGGGAAAACCCGACACATCCACACACTACAAAACGTCTTTTGTACTTTTTGCGGCAGGGATGGGGCATTGCCCCTAGAAAATTTTATAGTGTACTTACTGCTGCACACTCGGAATTATTCTTGAAAGTGTTCCGTTCCCCCTTTTCCCAAACTAAGTTATTATTATTATTATTATACGTATTCCATTCCTATTGTTCAGTTCAATTCGAGCTCACTGTCCGTTTTGTAAGGGTGAAGTTGACCATATTTATAGAAATGCTCTCTGGGATTTTTGTGGAATGCTATTGCTTTCTATTATCATGAAGAAAGGAAAAGAAAATGGGGAAAAAGAGTATCATATCTGCATTGTTCCGCTTTTGTCTCTGGCCGTAGTAGTGCAGCAGAATTGAATACGTACCACTGCATCAAAATAAAGTAAATTTTAATGTTATAGGAGAATGAAGAGGAGCCGATGAATTTTATGAGCTTCCGGGTTGAGAGCTGAAAGAGGGCGATTTCTTCGCTCCGTTTTGTCATCCTCCTTCTTTGCATTGCATTGCATTGCTTTGATGGTCTTTGGTCGTTTGGTCTTTCTGATTCCTTAGCCAACATCAAAAATGCACTTTTTATGTGATCATGATCGTGCCCTTTTATGCAGACATCAAGTGAAATGATATTTTTATTCCCCTTTCGAAACACGGATGTATGTGGCTTTCAAAACGATATCGTCGACTTGATTTCACTAACTTCACTGTCACTACTGTTCCTTTTCCGCACATGTAAAATATCATCATTATGACGTGACATTTCTGGATAACTTATTTGATAGTGGATAGTGCATTATATTACATTGAATCATGAAATATGAAGTCTTCAAAGAAGTAGCCGTAATAATAATAATAATAAATATATCTGAATTCCATGAGTTTTTCACAGTCAGAATCCAAATAAAAGGACTCAATCATTTTTGAGTGAGTTCACTTATGTTGTTGGGAAATATTCGGGGAACCTGCGTATTACTTTAAGTAGTGTCTGTGTGTGTACAACGGTCATCTCATGGTGCTCCGATTTTCTTTTGAAGGAATGGATTCATTTTGTCCTGTGAACAACGATGAAAAATGGAGGCGCAGTCACGCTGCATATCCTCCACTTTCCTGTGCAACGAATTCAAAGGAGCGAAAAGAAGAAAAGGGGCTGGAGAAGCACTCTTCATCATCATATCACGGACCTGTGAACCTCTTCTCTTCAGAATAATCGATTGAATGCGACTGACGAGCTGAGAATACTTCCTGCTTTGATGATGATGATGGTGATACTGGATGACTTGATGTTGGAACTGATGCACTTTACTTTACTACGCACTCGTTTCTCGATCACAAATCACGCATCTCACCCTGAGCATCCTTCCACAAATTTTTATGGAATAATAGAAAATGACGAGGAGGACGATCCCAAAAAAGAAAGAACGAGTGAAAGATGATGACGATAATGATGACGAAATTCCCTTTTTATTCTGATTCCAAGTGATCATCATCTTCCTTTCGAGAAATGATGAAGTCGACAAGGACGACCATGATATGGACGTGTTACACATAAATACGCAGAAAAAATAGACAGAGTGAAAATGATTCTTCATTCTTCTTCCGCTTTCTTTTTTTCTGCATGTTACTGGCTGCCTACTCGTAGACTGTGGTGTCAATGGAAAATGGGAACTCAATGATAATAGTATTACTGCTCCACTACACAGTGCTATTATTATTTACGATTCTTTTGGACTGAGTTCTAGTTGGTGCATTACTTATGAATTCAGGCAGAGATGAGATAGCCATTCATTCATTCACTCACTTCACTCGCTCATATCATCACATTTCCCCTCTGACTTTCATTTTCCCCACAAAGTGCTCCATGAAAGCGTTACAAGTCAATAAATAGATACATGCTTCATAGTATCATGATCATCACGATGATGCGAAGTGAAAAGGAAATGCCACTCGTGTTTCAGTTTCGGAATGTTTATGTTATGTATGTTATATGTTGTTAGAAATTTTATTTATTTATGCCTGTTTGCTTATTCTATGAGATGAGATGAGTAAGTGAATGCCGATAATGCTTTTATCATCAAGTAAAACTTATTTCTGGATCGTTGAATTGAAAACGGATAAAATAAATGCACTCCGAACTACTGGAGTAAAAGAGTAACAGTAACGCACGGTCCCTAATTGTGACTGTGTCCACTTTCTCGCCGTGGAAAAAAATGAAAGAATGAAAATGGCGTGATGTTTTATTTCAAAATTAAAATTAGAACCAATGGCCGATATTTTCCTAGCTCATTTCCAATCCTTGTTACAAAAACATTACTGGAAACTCTAAGTCAAACAAACAAAACAAACCTTTGTTATCAGTGAATTAATTTAGCTATTGTTGTTGTTGTCCGTTTACTTTGTTTCCTTGGAGGGGATTTTTCTTTTCGAGCGCCTCGTCGAACGGTATTCCCAATTTTTCGAAGAGTTTGCTTTGTAGAACCTTGTTAACAAGTTCCAACTCCCGCCGTTCTTTCTCCTGGATTATTATAATTTTTAATAAATCCTCCTTGCTACACCTTCTGAATAGCTCGGGAAGGGCGCTGTCGGCCAACGACTTCGGAACCGTTGACATGTTTATCTAACAAAGAGTGTCAAAAGGTCACGCTAATGTTAATCAATCAAAACGAAATATCAAATTACCTACTACGAAAAAATGATTGTAAACAAATAGCAAATTAAGCCGTTGACTATCTTCAAAACAACAACAATCAAATACAACACTTTAGACCTATACTTTCAATTTGAAGTACTTTTAATATTTTTTAACTTCTAGACTTGTGAAAAAATGGTTATTAATTGTTAATTATCGCTGTTAATTAATTAATAAATAATTAAACGAACCTTTATAATTCTGCTGAAATTGTATTAGATACAAAGTAAAGATGATTCTGGTGACTGATGTACTTCGAGTTGAGTTGATACTCTTCTATTTGTACGTTTACTGAAATGTAAAAATACAAGAGAGGTAGAATAATTTGATTCAAGACAGACAAACAGCACGAAGATTGCTTGCGTGTAGCAGAAAAAGCCACGTGCACCTTGCCTTGCTTAAGGCAAATTAGTACAAGGTAATTGGACTGGACGTAACGATTCCCAATTCAACCGACTGAGTTAATGAAGCCAAAACGATTAATAAATGTTTTTGCAAATGGAATCTTTATACGTTGTACAATCTCCTTGCAAAATATAGTTCACTAAATTTATGCTATAATTGGTAGCTCAAAAATTATAGTTTTGAATTACTCTCGTTTAACGTTGATTTGAGTGCTACTGCTGTAAGGGGGATTCAACTAAAAAAATTAAGAATTCACAAAACAGTCCACTGTTGACTTGTATTCGCCTAATGTTATTTGCTATTTAACTGTGAGTATGAAAAAAAATACACTGGAACATTTGATAAATGGCAGCTGGCTCATTACTTCAAACTCACAACTCACTGTTTGTCATGCATTGCATTATTTTTTGCTATGTTAAGGGAAATCGAAAGTGATGTCATGTATTAAGAAACGGTACTCAAAGACGAACGTAACTGTAAATCTGAAGGGAAGCTGAAAAAGCAGAAGCATGAGCCTGAGCGAGGACACGAAGAGCTGGAAACAGTTTTGCTAGAAAAACCGAGCTGAGCTAGAGAAAAATGCTGTTATACCAGCAACAGAAGCTCGATTTGTTCCAAGTTGTTGGAAGTTGGAACCGTTAGACTGCCGTTAGAAGTTGGAACCGTTAGATTGCCGTGGGGTTCCAAAATTCTGCAAGGCTAATGTACAACACAAAAGGATTCCATTTATAAGTATAACAGTAGTTAGTTACTAATTGCCCGGGACATGTCTCGTATATCATCAGTACGGTGGGTATGACTGGTGCTACATTCATTGTATGTGCAAGTTTGAGGAACTGAGGATGGTTTACATATGTACTGTGCATGTCTCACACCATCGTCATATTTTTTATACACTACTGATATAATAACGCATTTTATTTGGAATTAATGTAAATAAATGTAATGTATTCCAGATTGGATTGGGAAGGAATAGATCGAAATAGATCGAAAAAGCGTCATATAGTTTCTCAGTTTGGCCAAAAATCACATTGCAATTTTAAAACAAATTTTGTCCACTTTACTTAAAGCCTACCTCCTTTCTAATCGGATTTTTTGTTGATATTATTTCTGATTTGTAACGATTTCTTAAACAATAATTAAAATTAAAATTTGTCGAAGTTTCAAAATGTAAACTACCTGTGTGCAAAGAATTGAATTCTAAATAAATGTATGCCCAAAATCGAAGTTTTAACATCAATTTACATCCAATTTTTTGAACACAACTTTACACTATTGTGACGCTTTCGGTAAATTTGTCTGTGAGTAAAATTTTAATTATTCACTTTAACACAACACTTTTATATTGTTCAAAACTACGTTAGTTTTTGTGGCCCCAGTACTGTGATTTTTTGTTCTCGAATTTTATCATAGACTTTGTAGTGTTTGTAGACAGTAAAAGTTGTTGATCAAAAACTTTGTTTGTGATGTAAATTAAACTTTGGAGTTGACCAAGTGAAGACAACCTCGGCGTATTGGTGTATGCATTACACACAGACAAAAATGTACAAAAAGGAAGATTTAAATTCTTTATTTTTTTCCTCCAGTTCCCCTCATGTGGTTATTTACCCAACGGACAACTTTTCAATTCTACTACATTGAAGGATGCGTAGGCAAAGCATGGTGACCAGCAGCGCAGTATTTCTCCTGGAAGAGGCTAGAGGGAAATGTATTTGATTTAGTCTTCATAAATCAGGATTCACGTGGGTGGAATGTTTATAAGGAAAAATAAGACGCAGTAGGGAAAGGGGATGTGCAGAGTGCACAGAGAAAGAGTGTTTGAATTGAAGAAAAGCTAATTTTCTTGCTTTTTAAATTGCAAGCCAAGATGAAGAAGTGGAGGATAAAAAACGTTAGAGAGCAGATTGAAACTTGTTCCTTATTATTTTTATCATCGATCGAAAAGTATCGACGAAGAGTGAGAGTGATCTTGTAAGCTACTTTTCCAAGAAGAAAAAAATAAGTACATCTTTATTGGCAAATTTATATGTATGCCGAAAAATAGACACTTGATATTTTCTCTTACTTTCCCGCATATTGCTAGCTACAATTTCTAATAATTTGTGTCTTGCAAAGTGCCTCGACTCTTTTCCTTAACCTAAACTCAACCTCTTTCCTTTCTCCATTCCATTTCGTTACCCTTGAAGTAGTAGGTAGGTGCACATCTATCTAATCGTAATAGATTTTTTCTTTCTTGCTCTTCTCAACTGACTCAAAAGTCACAATTTTTATTTCATTCATACCATTCAGAAATATTAATAGCGTTGAAAGAAAAAAGTTGGATGGAGAAAAAAATAAATAGAAAACTACTTCCAGTCCATGTGCTCTTGACTTGACTTGACTCCATCTCCATCCACTGGTTACCAGTTACCGTTACAGTTACCACCTATTCAGCCCAGCGAAAAGAAGCCATAAAACGGATTCCTTTTTCCAAGCACGTTTTTATGTCTTGTTTTGTTCAAGAGTAATTTTTTTGCATCGAATAAAGTAAGTACATAGTAGTACATGGAACGGCAAGAGACAAGACAAAATAGATTCTACTTGTGTTGCTTTTGCGGTGCAAGAGTCGAGCAAAACACCCAGAGACAAGCTCATTCAAACTTTAGAAAATATCAAAAGACCCTCCCACTCATTCCCTTTTATAACCTCCTCTTTCTCTTCTTTCTTTACAATATCAACTTTAATAATTTCTGTTTCCAGTAAATGACGCTTTCCATTTGTTGGCCAATCGGCCATAATCACAAAAATGCTCCCAAAAAATGATGGCGATGGCGATGACGATGGGAATGGTGATGATGATCACTTCGTGGTAAACTAGTGCATATATGTTCGGGGTCTGAAAAAAGCAG
Organism: Cyphoderus albinus; assembly: GCA_021029165.1. Taxonomy (NCBI): domain Eukaryota; kingdom Metazoa; phylum Arthropoda; class Collembola; order Entomobryomorpha; family Paronellidae; genus Cyphoderus; species Cyphoderus albinus. Next base: position 35,377 of record VYYJ01000223.1, read on the forward strand.
TGAAGAAATAAGAAACAGAACCTTCACAGTTCATTCCTCCTTTATTTAGTTTTCCCCTGGTTTTTCTACAACTAACCGCCATCGTTATCATCATCATCGTCAACCGCACAGGATGACTTTTCCTTTGATCAGCAACACACACAGCCTAATAAATTCAAGTGGAGGGACAACTTCTTGTGACTTTTATCTATGAAATATATTTCGTCCTATGACAGCCTCTCACTCGGTCTCTCGCTCTCAGCTCCTCTTTCGGAGTACTCCATGCGGCGAATGTGTGCTTAAGCAGACCACTCATTCCATTCTATAACTTTCACCGCGATTGTCTATTTCTTGAGAAAAACGAGCTACGCAGCGTGAGCAAACCTTCTTTGGCGTTTTCACTGACAGCAGAAGCGGTGGTCGACCTGTGGAAAAAATATTTAGAAGTCAGTAGTAATGTCAAGAGGAGAATAAAATAGGAGGCAAGAACCAGAGTGAGAGGCTACCCAGAGTGAGCTAATAACTGGACTCTCGTCCCTTATAACCTCTTGAGCTGCTTAAATACTGTATAACGTGACTTAACGCGTTACGTAACACCTGAACTCAATTCGATATACACGCCCAGAAAGCGTACGACTTGAGTTGAGATGCATTTCTAAAATGAAAGGCCGTCGAACGAAGCAGACCATCCAATGATATTGTCAAGAGTCATAAATTGCTTGTGTAGTACTTTCTTTTGAACTCTTTTGCTCTTGTAGGGAAAACAAAGTGGAGCAGAGCAGACCGTCGTCGTCGTCGTCATCGTCATCGACATCCCAGTCATCCTTCAGAACAGAAATGAAGCAGCGTGAAAGAGTTGCTTTTCCCCTGGCTTGAGAATTCCAGCCGTGGTCAAAGCCCGAACTGCTCGAAATGCATTCAAAGAGAAATGTGAAAGAGACTCTTTTTTGGTAGTCGTTGGCCATGGCCGCATACACTACGCTGATAATGGTGTCGCACGGTGTCCTGTGGTGTTTCACAAGTGCCTCCCTTCCCGTTTCCGCCCGAAATATAAAAAAGAGTAAAAAAGGAAGGAAAGTGAAGCCGAAGCGGCTTTGTTGGACTGGACGAGTATAAAACTCTTTTTTAAATTGTGAAAAGGAGAAAAAGAGATGGAGGTGTGGTATGCTAAGCGGAAGGATGACATTAATATTAGTAGAGATGATAGAGCGGTTTAAATCCTTGTTCGCGATTATGTTGCACGGGACGTTGAGTCTTCTTCCTGAGTTGACAAGTGGGCTCGACAAACGACAAGACAAGGAAGATTATGCTCTGCTGTTATGTTGGTGATGCACGCTATAATCGTCATCATCAAACAGAAACTACTGCTACTACATTGTCGTCATTACGAATCACGATTTCATTTCACTCTAAATCTTTTCGTTAGTTGGTGACGACTATGACATGGAACAAGGTTTCAAGTATTCAACTATTTTTAGCACCACATTACGCTTACAAAATATTATTTGGTGATATTATCTATGTACGCAAAGTGGTTTCGTTACAGCTCAGAGGTAGTAGAGTCGATGTCAGATTTGTGTCACAACTTTATGCACACTGTAAAATAACATTTTTATTTCGTTTCCTTTCCTACTTTACGTACAAATTCAAAGATGAAAGCCAGTGAAATCTGGACAAAACGACATGCTTTATTGCTTCATTAAATGTGCAGATAAAACAGAGGAAAGGGAAGTACGTCCTAAAACGGATATTAAAATGCTTCTTCTGTGTACTTAGAGAGAAAAGAGCTGAGTAGGCCGTTTTACAGCAGGACAATACCACGAAATGAACAAACCATTGCTTTTTGCAAACATTCACGGGAAATTATTAAAAACGAGATGAGATGAAAGAAACGACTTCACCCTGGAAATGAAGGATTCATTCGCTTTCACTGTGGCTGAAAAATGTTCTCAAAAGATAATTGCAGCAATAATTTTTCCCTCTCTTTCGGTTTGATGGTGATGGTAAAACGGTGGGAGTGATTACAAGCACCAAGGATTAGGCTACAACTCGCATCCACATCCACGAACAAAGTGTAGTATAATAATAATACAAACTAAGCTAAAGTGCATCCTTCTAACATCATTACTTCGTACATCGAACAAGGACGTTTTTTTCCAAAAACGGGATCCACTTTTAGGTTTCCGCTGCAGGATACAAGCTACCTATTAAATCAAGTACGTGTGGAAGCACCTACCCAAAAATATCTATAAAAAAGATAATCTCTTCAATTTACTTTCTTTTTCAAGGATACTTTTCTCTCTTATTTATAGTTTCTTTCTGCTTGGCTACTTATTTCGTCGTCATTACCATCACTATGGGCTATCCAATCTATAGCACTTTTCTTCCCCAAGCAAGTTTATCAAGAAACAAATCAAGCCCGACTAAAAAGGGAAAAGCAAGAATATTGCTCACATGTATCTCAATCACAAGTAGAAAGTGGTGTCCTTGAATTTACACACCGGGATCTACGCAGTTACTTACACACCAACCGTCCAAGTAGTACGAAGTTTCCTGGTGAGAATCCATTTCCACTTTTTCCTCCGAAGAAAAAAAGTTATTTCTTCTGAAGGGGCAGCCAAAACACTTGGGTCTTTTTATATCCCATGAATTACTTGATTTCCCCCTTTTCCCTTATTTTTCTTTCTTTGGCTTCCAACACAGATAAAAATAATATATATTATATCTCGTCGTCGAAAAGGAAGAAAAATTTGTCACCAACCGCCAACAGCCACTGTCATTATTACATTCTGCTGTTTAGTTTACGGAAGGAAAACCTTCAAAAGTTATGTAATTCATGAATGCCGACTTTTGTTATGTTCTGTTATGAGATACCGTCACCGTTTTCCTTCTCAAAATGTATGTGTGTGTATGTTTCTCTGCGGTGGGGTTGCTTGCATTAAAAGAGATCCCTGCCATCCACTAATTTCTGTTTACATTTGAGGTTAGCAAAAAGCTCCTTACATAATGTATGCTGAACACACACTCATGAAGACAAGTTGAGAAAAACACATTCATGCGTTATTCTTCTCCAAGTCTAGCCGAACCCATAAGCCATCAAAAGTTGTCTTTTTTTTCTTCAACGAAATGAAACGCAAGTGGGGTTTTTTACACTTCACACTTTTTCTTTTGCTTTCGTCCTTCGAAACGTAAGTATATATGTACCTAAATACATCCATATCGTACAAAAAAAGGAACGAGACTTTTTTCATATTATATTATTATATTAGCGGGGAATGCACACTCGCTTATTACAAATTATTGCGGAAGAAATACAAACATTACGGCTTGCTTACTTACTCACTTACTTAACTGCCTCAGCCACGTAACGCGTAGCGCACACATTCGGTAAATGCGTGCGAATAATGATAATAAAAGAGAGGGACTGACTCCAAGTGAGGTACGTTACTTACACAGTTCACACATGTACACTTTCACTGCTTCTCCTTTCATTCACTTTTTACTCGCAGAGTCACATGTGAGTTTGCTAACTGCTTCAATCCTCGTCTCTTTTCTCCTTTCCCCTGCTCGCTAACCGTCGTCGCTCAGAGGTAGTCAAGTGCGTGAAAAACAAATAGAAAGTGCTAATACCAAATATCAAGGGACCATAATATCCCGGACAAACAGTCAAACGAATGAGCAACGCCACAGCCACCCCGTCATTCAAAGACTCAATGGAGTTAAACATGCTACATCTTTATTTTATGAGTGGAAGGAAAATACGCAAAAATGGCTTAAAGCCATAGTAATCTTATATAATAAATGCTTCGTGTGTCTGCTACTACCTTCGCATATGACATCAGTGCTCAGATGTACTATAGAAAAAATAGATGACTTCCAAGAAAAAAAATATTAAAAAGGACAGAAAAGTTTATGACTTGTGTGAAGAAGCAGGAGGAACTCAACGACAGAAATCAAGTTTCATTCGTTGCGTTCATATATAATAGCAGACTGAATTGAGTTGCAAGATTTTCTATGATTGTGGTTCAGGCTGAGATTGAGTCACATTAGGAGAGACATTGGACCTTCCTTTCCCCTCTTGATTCATTCAGTTCAAGCGACACTGGAGACAGTAGGCGCACAACATTTTTATTTTACTCGACATGTTTGCACTTTTAATACTTAAATCAGTTAACACTTACGACATGCAAGTGAAGTGTGTGCAAGGGAGAATAAACGCTTACTTATGATTTTATTATTATTATTATTACCATCGTCATCAGGATTTTTTTATCCAATCATAAATATCAGCTCAGCTCAACTCAACATGTGCTTGGAGAATGCATCGGTTCTGTCTTAACTGCCTTAGATCGTTATACACTATTGATTAAATATGCTGGCTGCATTTTCTTTTCTTTCTTTTGTGATTTCTCGGAATAAATTGTACGCATTTCACTTTCTCTACTTTAATAAAATTGAGTTTGTAAATGTGCTAGGAAACGGAAGGAAGGATAGGTTTTTTTCGTGACAAGAGAGCCAACTCATGAATAAAATGAAAGAGAATGAATCAATTATTCAAAACTATAGTCAAGTCTCGTGCTACTCACTCAACTCGAGTCTCGGGTCTGGTGTTTTTTGAACAAATGAAGTGATGAAATGAAATGAATTTTGGAGATGGGATGTTCCTCACTTACAACACATTACTTTAAGGATAAAAATGGCTTCTACTCAACTACAGTTGCCGGTATTACACCACCAAATGGGATTGCACAAAAGCAAAAAAATAAATATAAAATAAAGAAATTGTGTATTTCTGCACATGCAAAAAATATGAACCATGCAATGTTAAGGTCTCTAGTGTGGGTGGACAACATGAGACGAGAGTGAAGAGTGAAATGAGTAAGAGGAAGCGTGTCTTTGTTATGTTGTAAGGTGAAAATGAGAATCAGCTTTTGTTTTATGGAGAATGGTATGCGGATGCAAATAAACTTTAAGGAAATAGCTTTGTAGTATGATCATTTTCGCATTCATCTTGTGAGAGAGGGTTAGCGTTCAAAAACAAATATTCTAGAAATGACGACATTTTTTTGGGGGGAACAGGGAACACAGGCAACAGGAACTGGACTGGAGTCAGGAGACAACAGTTTATAAATTTTTGTTTGGTTTGAAATTAAAACACATTACTGAATTGTATTATTAAACCCAGATAATTCAGTTTACTCGTTCAAGTGTAAGGTACATGGGTACATTTGTTCACAGAGATTACCTGTGCTGCTCAAGACTAGTAAATCATTAGAGAAGGAATTTAGCAGTGAGTGTGCCTTGTGAACTTTCAGCTCATTGGGCTGCTAAACTTTGCAAAAAGGACGGTGAGAATTTCCCTTCATAAATAAACACAAATAGAAATAAACTATATGATGAACATGATTGATTAATTATGATGTGAATTATAATAATTCTTTTAAATGAACAATTGTTTAAATAAATTTGTAATATAGTAAAGAATTTATTATTTTTCATCGCCTCCAACTACTCTTTATAGTTGCCCTATAATGACGCAAAATGAAAATAACTGTAGTTTATCACAGGCAAGTCAACAGCATTATATTAGATTACTGTTACTCGTCTGGAAGTTATTAAAACAATGCACACGAGTATAATTATATTTAGAAATAATAAACGAATGTTATTTAATAATAATTCACGGTTCTAGGTATTTATTTTACCTTTTTCGCCATTTCGTTCTCAGTGACCCCTTGACTTTTTCATCAATGTTCAAGTTCGATGGAGCGAGCAGGTTTGTTGACGTTGAGAATGTCAAAAAAATATACGTAACAGAAGAAATTGAGTTTTGTAATACTGTTAAATCATCTATAAATACATGATAAACAATTATATTGAGATAAATGTGTTATGAATGGTTTTAATCTCTTATAATTCTGTTACTTATGTAATCCGTTACCAAACCCCAGTTAATTAAATCATTACGCAAGTTAAAGTTTATTTGAATTGTTTTCCACTTTATACTCAGAATCAGTCAATCGGCTTTTGATATTCGCACGTGTGACGAATTTCATGCACGTCTGTCGCGGATTTATTTATGCATGTTCAGTCGCTCACTCCGTCACCCATCCATCTCAGCAAAGCTATCAGCTCAGCAAGTGAAACTAAGTTTCACTCGGATCGCTCGGATGTCATTAGAAGGAATCCATCCGCAGACAGAACTTGCGTTGTCATCATTTTCAGCATTACTATTGACTTGCACTCACCATCATCACTTTTCATCTTGTCACGATTTATCTTGAAAACGTTCCAAATGAGCCGCATAAATCCCTCGCTTCCTCTGTCCCGTCTTGCAATTAACAGTTGATAATGAAATGGAAACATGTCTGTGGGTGGTTGGAGTTGACGAGCTGATAGATAACCTATCAAAAACTGCTGTCTTCACAAACACCGGCTCCACACACAGAGAAGTCTGTGTACATATAATACAGACTCAGGGTTTTCTAGGAAAATTTTTTGCTTACATTTCGTAACATTTCTCAGCAGAGTGAGAGAATTGTGTTTTGTTGGCAATATTCCTAGCTAGCATGACTCAACTGACTCAACCTAACTTTATCCCACGCACACTACAGGGAAAGAGAAAGTTGCCTGATTCTGATTTTGCCTTGTCAAAGCATTTCACAATACTGTACTTGCGTCCTCCAAAAAATTACTACTCCACTGCCTTTGTTTCCCAATAACTTCCTCAAGGCATGCACACCGCACTCAAATATCTTTCAGATAACTTTCTTCTTTTAATGTCGGTTTTTACCACTAACTACTCACAAGAAAATCTCTGATGAAAATCGTGTACTGTTGTGTATACATACATGCCTTTCCGCCTCTACTCTCCTTCCAACTCATCATTTAGTTAAGTACATGAGGCGGTCACATTTCATCAGATCACTTTTCTCCTGCTTACTCCTACAGACAGACACACGCACATGATTTTGGAATAAACGAGCTTGTTTACAATAACACTCAAGCATTCCGGTAGTTTAGTTCAGCAATAACCATGTTTCTGACTGACAACGAACGGACAACACGAAAATCAAATGAGATTCTTCGTTCTAATAAAATATGAAGAAATAAACCTGCCTTGTTTCATCCAGCTGCTAAAATTTTGTTTAGATGGGGTTTGAGTTTTTTTGACCTGCCTGCGTTCTCCGGAGAAAACCGCAACCTTGTCATCTTTTATAAATAGTATTCATTTCGCACAAGATGAGAAGTATTTATCAAGAAGATCGCCTGAGCAAAACCAACCAAGACTTTTCGCCACATACATTTGGAAAACCTTGGGAATTTTAGATAGTAAAGAGTGAGACTCGAACAGACAACCACTTTCACTTCATTGGGTTGAGGTTGAGCACATTCCTCAACTTTTTCCTATTCTCCTTACTGTTCTTGTTAGCAGTGTAGACATCTGCTTAGTTCGAGAGGTGTCCGACCGACTGACTGAAACCCAAACTTGTCTAAAGTAAGTAAATGTCCAAGATAAACAAAAGCCTGAGCTGTCAGTCTGGTTATTCATTCATTGAATGAAGGAGGTGGAAGTGCTAACCAGAAAGAACCGGGGTGAGTAAATAAAGGAGAGAAAAATGCAAACGCGGTTTTATGAATGCTGATTTGAGTGCAGATGTTTAATATTCCACTCGTGTCACTGATTACAGTTCGTTGCTCTTCCAATCAAACCTAATCAGGGAAAGCAACGTGAAATTAATGCCCCATTTATTTTATTTTATTATTAAGAATTTATTTCATCATGCACATCCTCCGAAGAAAGAGAGAATGGGAAAGGTTAGCTTAACTGTCTTAGCTGGTTCAGCCCAGCTCAGCTCAGCTCAGCCTGGTCCATTATTCATTTTGTTTCCTAAAGTTAAATCAAGATTTTATCTCGACATTTTCTCATCAACTCTGCCTACCTCTCACTTTCTCTTCTCCTAAAAAAGTTTGTTTTTGCGTGCATCCATGAAAACATTTTTATGCTGCAGCATGCCCTTGTTTACTGGTTGAGCGCGTCTTAAATACATATAAAGCGAAGTGAAAGTGGAGGAGTCCCTTTCCTCAGTGACTGAGTCAGTGAGTCTTCTTTGTAAGTCGAGACGACCTCCACCTCGTTCGTTCTGTTTCTGCTCTCCTTCTGCTTTTCCTTTTATTAGGAAAGCCCAAGGAACAACAAAGAGGGGTCGAGTCGGACTCATCATCATATTCTTTCTCCTTCCTTCCTTCCTCCACTCTTTTCTATCCCCTAGATAATTCTCTCCTCAATCTCTTTCTCTCACTGACTCCCTTTCATCTTCTCTGCCTCCTTTCTCTCAAACTCAGCTCAACAATCTCAGCAGCTCAGCTCCAACTTTCTTGCTCGACCAAGCTACTTTTCTACTCTTTCTCGAACTCTTACTGCAAGATGAAGATGATCAGTGGCCTGGCCAAACAGAAGAAGTCGAGAAGAAGAAAAGAGAGAAGGAGAAAGCACGTGAAAGACCATGCCTAAAAATCTTTGGACACTTTATGACTCTGCGTTTTTGTGGTTTCCAAGTTATGTTACGCTGAGTTACAGTGACTCATGAGGTGGAAATTCTTGTAAAGTAAATGGAAGACAAGACCAGAAAACCCATATATAAATAAATGTCTACTCTGTATTCATCCATTCACACATGCATACAAGCCTACTTATGCACTGTACAAGGCATAGTGTAGTATTTATCAGTGTGTGCGTGCATTCTATGATAAAATATGTTCCAGGGTGCTTGCTTGCCACTGCTGCCTTATGAATTTTCTCCCGCTTTCTCTCTTCTGCTTTTCCTTCCGCTCTTGAAAGATCCTGCTGTCTTTCACCAACTCAGCTTTACACTTTTACTTTCTGACTCTTTCTACTTACATTGTGTGTGATATGCAGAAAAGGATTTCTGGTTTGCTGATCCATGCGGAATTATGACAAGCTGCCTTTTACATACCAGAATAAACAAGTGTACATTTCCTCTGTCTCACTCTTTCCTTCCTACTCTTGATCCGTAAGATATTCGTGTCTCCCTTCTTCTATGTACTTTACACGGATGAAAAAGTCATGAGGAGACTGTATTACGCTCTTTGAACCATCCTCCTCCGAATTTATATTAGACTTGTGTATGAATGAGCAAACGGAGGAACATTACAATTTACTTATGACACTACCCCATCCCGATACAAGTGCCTTCACTTTCAGTTCAAAACCACTACTCAATCTGATCTCACCCAACACAAACACAGCCTCCACGTGGAAATCAATGAAAATCGGGAATTTCAATGTCTCTCGTTCGTTTCATTTCATGTAACCAAACCACAAAAACAGGGGAACGTGTGTTGTCAGAGGAGATAGCATCATTTCGAACAGCGCAGAATGGAACGAAGAACAAGGACGACGTACATACGTTCGCTCAGTTCAATCCACTGTAATAATGTTTTAGTATTATTTTCATTTTTATGCTCGTATTATTTCACCGATCGCTAATACCATCTTGCTCACATACACACGCACGCACAATAACTAGAAGCTTGATAGCTGGATGAGGACCAGGAAACAACGAACGACAGAAATCATGGGAAAGCAATAACAGTGCTTGCATAATATCAATAATATCACATTGCATTACAGCATGTGGCTACATAACATAAGATATTTCGTTATCTAGGCGGCATGCACGCAAAATCTGCTTTGATACTGATAAGATTCGCAAGGGAGAGAGAGAGAAAGGAGAAAGCGCTCAGATGAACATTCCATTCTACCAGCAGCGAGTTAAGAAGCATCTATAGAATATAATATATCATCTTGATACAGAAAACGATCAAAGAACCTGTTCGCATTCGATTTCTATTTTACATAAAATAATACGTAGAGTTTGTGTTCAAAAGCCCTGGTTATGAAACCAAGGTTGTGGAACGGAACAAGAGGTATCAAATAATAAAAGGTTATCAAGTTTTGTCATTGTATGAATGTACAATTTTAAGGCGTGTAAAATTATTATTATTACCATAGAATCTAGTGAGTAGAGTCGCGTTAATATGGAGAACACTCAATATGAATGACAAGATAGTAATAATAATAATACGAAATTTTGCCTGCTTCCGTTTCCAAAGTACAAGTACCTGCATGAATGCATCATATTTAAAATGGAACAGGACGTTATCGTCGTCATCTTCGACCAGAAGAGCAGGAAAAGAACCGAGGACACGTCATCGTCAGAACAGTAATAATAATAATAATATTGGAGGTATTATACGTAGTAGTACGTAGAAAAGAGGACTTTACTTTCACTCACATTAGATTGGAGGCATTGGAAGGAAAGTGTCAGAGAATCTAACCAGATAAAATTTTTCTCATGATAAACGGACCAAAGCTGTCCTGACTGTAAAATGATATAGGAGGAAATAAATCTTTTTCAGAGGAGCACCACATCACACAGACAAAAATAGATATATGCATCTTTCCTCCTTTCTACAAAATACCAGAGCAAAAACGGGCTGATGCAGGCAACAGCGGCATAGCAGAATGTAGCTCACAGAGTGGTGGGCGAGGTAAGGCTAAAAACAGTAACTTTTTTGAACGGTATTAATACGGGATACGAAAGAGGAGGCGAGGCAAGGTTTTTTTCTAATAATAATAATAATGTAGCATCCATAGTTTTTACTTTCCATTTTTAGCATTTTCTGTGTGGACTATGTGAAATGGGTAGGTAATGCATCAAAGTAGTAAAGTAGGTATTTTATGATGTGAGTTGCTAACAAAAAACGTGGTTTTCTCCTAAGAGAAAAGGAGAAGGCCAAGAGCAGCGAGAGTTTTTAATATTCGTGAAGAGTTGTGTATGGATAGTTGCACACAATATGATAAATCTTGCTTGCTGAACGAACACAAACCTAAAGACCACCACTTTCTCTTGGACCGGAAAATAACGCGAGAAAAGAATTACAACAAGTTAAGTTAGGCAAGGGTTTGCTGGTATTTTTGTTTGTTGGTGGTGCTCCAGAATAACTGGAATAAATTCAGACGGTCCTGCCTGCAATAGAAAGAAAAGACTGAAAATCAGCAACATATTTAATTGGACAAAGTGGTAATTAATGAACACTTGTGTATAGTGTTATGCTCCAGTTCACTACAATGTCCATATTTAGGTATTTATTATTATGACATCGTCGTTGTTGCAGAATAATAATAATACTTCAAGTAGGTACTAATACAAAACAAGATTTTGTTGTCACCACATATATACCGTAATATTCGACTACGCATTTGTTTTCCTTGCCTGGAAAATTTGCCTTTCTACTAGAGATAAAAGTTGATTATAATGCTGCTTTGCTCCATATTATAAATAAAATAGCTGACAAAGGTTAATGCTCAACGGATTTTGTGGATATTTATTTACCTCTTTAGCCTACGTTGCTTACTTCCACTCTCTGTGAATACACAAACTGTGGAAGCTCAGCTATTTACGTCTGTCACCGCTGTTGCTACTACTTTCCTAGATACACACACTCTCAGTTGTTGATTTGTCTGCTGATCATTTCATATTATTAGCATTAGCTTACTCTGCATTAGCACTGACGCAGTTAATTCTTTAAATACATTCATTCATTTTGTTACACTTTGGAGCGAGTGGATATGAATGTGGTGAAAATGACATGGGTAATTTACCAACAATAAATTTTATTTCTCAGAGAACAAGAACAAGAGCAATGGTGGAAGGGTGGAACCGGAATTACTGAATTTGTGTGGACAGCATTGAAAATTTAAATTTAATGGATTTTTAAAGAGCGACACCATAACTCGTTTCCGGATGACAACCTGAATTGTACGAATGTTGAATGGATGTGTGTGATCCGCCATATTTTCTTCCGTCATCCAGACCAATGTTCGGAGCAAGCCTCCATAAATATGCCAGTTTTTAAAACGCAATTTATTATTATCAATTTTCAACTGTTGGCACAAAATTAGTTGCAAGTTGAGCATGAGCTCAGGTGTTCAATGGCTTTTCGCTTCGCTTTCGCACACATTCAGACTCATACACAGCACTACCATCCTTCTACTCTCCACTTTCTCCTACGTTCTCTTACAAAGAAACGCTAGAAACAAGAAAGTGAAAATTTATGGGCTCATGTCATTTTCTGCCTTTTAATCGAAATAATTAAGGGGCTGGATGGAAGGCAAGCTCCTTCTGGAGTCGATGATAAGATTACCATTCCATTTTATGAAAACGATCGTTTCACCTCTCTGAAAAAAATGCTGGTGTAGGAAAACATCAGCAATTTATGATAATATCGGGCTATGAGCAGGAGAGAGCTTGCAAAATATAGCACTGACCGACCACTACCACATCAGTTCTGCGGAGATGCTCCAAATAAATATAACTTATTCTGAACAAGCTACTCTTTTACCTCCATTTTCCTGTCGATAGCACCACACAAGCGGCTGATATGCACACTGAGCCACAACTACCACATTTCTCCACTTTCTTCCCTCTAATGCAGTTTCTTTGGCAACTAACTTCCAGTTGCCGGAAGTAAGCCGTAACAAGTAGGTTCCGTGTAAATGACCCTCTACGTCATCACCACGACCGACCGGGCAACCGACCACGTCCAATGGAGTAAAAAGTTGGAGTTGGACGAATAAAAACTAATCTGCTATACACCTTCTCTCTCCTCGAATCTCTCCATCAATTTTAAAAAACACATCTAAGAGGAAAATAGGTCATTTCAATCACACTCTCCGTTTTATATGCACCACTTTGAATCGGTGGTCAAACATTAATTTTATCTCTATTTCCCACTCCTGCCTCATTCAGTTGTTCCCAGAATTCAGATCGTTAGGTTACAATACAACGAATCTCACTCTTCATCCATTTAGATCACGAAGGCACTGTCAGTGTCACGGATAGCTGATAGGCTGTTCCGTTAGTTGTAAATGGGAAATTATTTCAGTACCGGGGGGCAATCAGTTCAAATGTTTTCATACACAAGCTCACTGCTACTCAGGAGTCTGAAGCTCACAAAAAATATACACATCAAAGTCAAAGTTTGATAAAATACGCAGTATTCCCATTTCTCTGTCTTTCTTCCTCCTCCTCATCCAACTCCTGCCTGCCTCCTCCGCTCTTATCACTGCGAACTACCAACGCTAAACTTACTCGTCTCAACTCGCTAACAAAGTCGAATTTGACTGCATGATAATATTAATAATAATAATTCACTTCCTTAGTATGCAAATCACCCTATCGTCATAGTCATGATCATGATTATTAAGCGTTAACCACACATGTGTAGAAATGGCGTGAATGAAGGACGAGAAATGGAAGTTGAAACTGCTGAATACTTCAATTTTTTTTTGTTCACAGCAAACTCCTCTAACACAGGAATCTTCATCATCGTTATCATCATTTATCTCATCTGAACTGCTTCTGCAACTTAGTTCAGATTTTAATAAGAAGAAAGAGTCAAGAAGACGTTGGTGGCTGCTTTAATGGATATCTGAGCTGACACTTCTCATTTTGCTCGTATCTTTGTAAGTTACATTTGTAGAAGATAGAAAACACTTTTCTCCTAGCGACTAGTAGTCACGACTTCGGTACCCTTTTTCTTTGCATGCTACAGTCCCTTTCGTTTTCTCCATTTATTTTGCTGATAATGGTTTTGGTAGCGCTGATCACGCAGAGCAGAGTAGAGCAGAGAAGGAAGACAAATGCCGAATGTAAATAATAAAAGTAGGAGAGAAAAAAAGCAGTTTTTAAAAAGAGTTATTACACAATGATATTTTTATAGTTTTGAATATTACACATGTTATGTATGAGCGTAATGTGTAATAATAAAATATTTTAGCATCCGATCCTCGCCAATATTTGTGGTTGCAAAAACCAGCTCTGACAAGAAGAGAGGGCAATGTACGATTTCATTATAAATGTTTTCCGCCTTTCCTCTTTTCTCTCTCTACCAGTTTTTGTCTTGTGCTTTCTCCTTCCAGTTCTTCTTCATCTCATAATATATTAATGATGATGATGTACACATTTTTTTTCTCCCAGAAAATTTCTGACCATTAGTCTCCATCAATTCTTTTCCGAAATGAGAAACGGTAGCAGTAACGGTTACTTTTGGATACATTTATTCTGTTCCGAGAAAGGAGAAAAATCAGCTACCCAGAACATTTACAATTTCTCTCGTTTTTATTGATTTTGAAAGGTAAAAGAAGGAAGGAAAAAGTGGCGCGACGGGTTGCTGGTGTGAAGTATAAAAATATTATTACCCTTAAAATCGTAAAAAATACCTATCACACGTGACTGCCAAGCACCACAATGAATCAAGCCATGGCAGCAATATTGCAAAGCGGTGTGGGTGGGCTCGGCAAGTAAGTACAACCACTGCTGATACCGATGCTTGCTAACGTTTAGTTATTACCTACTTATATTATATATTTTTAAAAAAACTGACACATTAGACTGGCAGAGCTGCTCTGATGATGTAATACTGTAACAAGTAATAAAAAAGGAGTGAAAGTTCCTGAGGTACCTAAACCTTTTTTCTCTGTGCTTTACTCGTACCTACGTACCTCATTTCGAATGCCCCACCCGGTTTTGCATCCCTTAATAAAACACCTTTCTCCTACTTTCACCATTCTTGCCATATATTTTCTTTTTATGCGCTTTTTACGCATTCTGATGAAATTCCATAATTACGAAGAAGAAAGTTTTAAGTCAATTTCGGAGAAATGGGGAAAGAATAAAAAATAGTTACATTATGCGAGAAAGAGACCTTATTTAAGTTTTTCTTTTTAATAAAAAATGTTTTGGTTTTATTGTGTGCACACGTGGAGCTTTTCTATTTTTTTCGCTTGTAACCTACTTTAACTTGTAGACGACCGTCTTTCCAAATGATGCCGATAATGAATTTAAACTGCAGAAAGGCAGGCAAGCGGGCGCCTGATTCAATGCAGATAAGCAAGTAATTTTTACGTAGTCACAACACATCTGTCATTATCAGCACGCTTTATCTCAGATGTTCCATGCATTTTTTTCTCGAGAATGGAATACCTGAATGAATGAAAAGACTGGAGCTGTAGGCGACAAAAGCAGGACAGCTGAGTTGAGAATAGCGTACAAAGTCTTTCCGGAACAATCCACAGGAGTTGTGTTACATTATGTTATCTGTGAAATCTGTGCACGCATTATTATTTTTTGCTAGAATCTGCTTTCCGTCGACTTGTCTTCACTATCGCGCTCATCTCATCAGCAAGGCGGAAACTGTCTCGGAAAAATAGATGATGGAGTTGAAAAAAAGCGAAAATGTGTCTTTCTTTTCTTTCCTCAAAAGCAATAAATCCAAGCAATCCACTTCTGTCTCAATTTTTCTTCCTCCACAAAAACTTTTTCCTACTCAACAACTAAACCAAAAAAAAACTGACGGAGGGAAAGAGAAGAGAACCAGAGGGAAGAAAAAAAGAAAAGAATCCGGAGAAAGTGAGAAAAATATAGGAAAAGGGAAAGTGAGACACACAAAGATAGAACTTGTTCCACTCTACGCCTTCCTACACTTCTACGCTACTCTACAGAGACAGGCGGAATAACACAGGAAAATCAAAAGAAGAAGAGAAAAAAAGCTTTCTAAGTCGTTTGCCCTTCCTTGTCTTACAAGGTGTTAATTTTCTGGAACAAGCGGCAGTCTTTATGGGACTGCTTGTAATATACGCTACGCAAGTAGTGAGCGAGCAAAACTTATCTATCTTCCTTATAGAAACTTGACTATAGACAATGTTCAGTTGAGCCTGCAGTTTAGTCGTAGTCAAGTTGCAGGCTTTTTTCTCCTCTTCCCAAGTTTTTTCTTGTTTCCAAGAAGAAGAAGAGCCAAAGTCTGCTGACTACTATTACGACAAGGACTACTTATGCTGCCCTGCTTTCATGTAATAATGATGTAATAAATGGTTCAATGTGGCACGATAATTTGCGGATTCCATGTTCTTACCACCAATGCCATCCCATCATCGTCATCATCATCATCTCCATCACGAACAACATCACCGTCACTGACTGAACTAAAGCGATGCCTTGCCATGCATTTGCACGACCATTTCTATAAAAAGTGAATGAAGGACCTTTTCCATATTTTTTTTCTCCGTCTTGTCGGCAAGAGGCAATGATGACTTCGAGAGTATCATTAAAGGAAAATCGTTTCGTTTTTCACGTTGTTACATATTATCTATAATGTAAATATAGCAGCTACACTTCAGCTCAACTCAGCTTCACCACTCGATGACTTTCATTTCATGGATATGATATTGCACACATCCTCCCACTCAAAGTCAAGTAGACAAAAACCTACATGCATATAGCTACAAGCGATATTATGTATATTATTTAGTGATGTGCACACCATGTGCTTTCGCAAGTGGCATAGTCTAGCAGTATCGAGTGAGTGAGTGCATTTAATAATATTACTATTCCGACGGGTAGTCTCCAATTCACAGAAATAGGGAATTTATAGCGAAAGTGGTGTAGGCATGTGTCCATATTTTTTTGGAGTTAACACATGCATTTGTCTTCTGTGCCCCGCAGTGGAGCACAAAAGGTGGCAATGTTGGAAATGACAGTGTTTTAGATAATGACGGGAGGGGAGAGTTGCACCAAAAAAGGAAAAAAAAGAAGCGGAGGAGGTTCCACCTTTTTGAGTTGCACATTATTTCTCATTGTGTGATGGGATGTCAAGTTGTTGCAAGCTGAGAGGGAAAGACACATTACATCATTTCATCGTCACTCTTGAATCATGTATGTATGTGTGTGGCAGTATACGTAACTATAACTGTACATCTGACATGGGTGTCCCCGCTGTGCCTCATTAATTTTTCTTCTCTATCTCCCACATTTTGGGTGAAATGCATATTATAGGGTACATACCAAATACGTCCTTTGTGCTTGATACTTATTTGTTATTCCAAGTTGGCCTAGATACACTTTTTAAAAATTGTGTGTCCTTGCTGGAGAATGTGCAAGGCGAAAATTAGTCTAGTGGGAAAAAAGCGTGAAACGAAGGAAGAGGAGCTGGTGGGCACATCGCTAAAAAGTATTGATTCTTTACTTTAAAATGGTTCTTCCTCCTCCCGCCCGCCACTCATTGTCATTATCATCAATATATACCATCACTTCGTTAATTTTTCCTGTCTTTTGTGGCATCCAAATTTTATAGACATTCCTCTGCACTCATATTCATAGTTTGAAGAGCTAAGTAAGTTGAGGCTGCTTTCTTTTTGTTGTTAGTAATAAGCTTTGTCTGTTCCCAACCAAAAAAATCCCATTCTGCATTGCCTGTTACTACGTAGCTTGAGCTTCTCATTTGAGGTTTCATTTTTCTCTGAAAATCGAGTGGAATGGAATGCGAGCAGAACATAGGAAGCGGATTTTTAATGAATGAAATATTATGCAGCAGTGCATTCCATCACGTGCACGTGAAAGTAAATACTCAATTCGCTTTTCAATAATTGATCACTTCGAAGCAATACGAAAAGCAAGTAGTGGAGAATGAAAATCAATGTTCACTGCTCAACCCTTTTCATCCAGTCATTCATTCATTCATTCGTTTTTGGAAGAGATTTGTGAAAAAGCTTTTTCATGCCACACGATGAAGTGAGAAAGAAAAACAGGACTGTGTTGTGTATTCCCTGCCAGGATTCAAGATAACTCGAATGAGAGATTGATAATATGAGATAACCTGTTCAAATGAAAAGGAGGTTGAGCTGCTTTTTTCTCCTTTCTTCAAACTGTCGTCATTGCTTTATTCACTGCTGACTGCATGTGGTCGTTGTTGAATAAAAAAATAAAGCACGTGCACTGACTCACAGCTTTGCTTTGTGCAGCCAGTCCAAAACGCTCCTTTCTCTGCTTTCCTCTACTACAACAAGGTTTACATCCACATCCACTTATTTTATTCGTTTCAGGAAGTAAGTATAAAAGAATGAAAACCAAAAAAGAGACATCAATGCAATGACTTTTTTCTCTCTTCTCTCGATTGGGGCTTTTCCACGACACCAGTTCACAAATAAAAACACACAGAACGTTTTTCATTCTACTTGTTTATTCTCTCTGTCATTCTTCTCTCCGTCTTCCTTTCTTTTCTTCTCTCGATATTAGTTTGCTTTCGCAACGCACTACTGTTTAGAAATATACAACTTACTTTGTACATTCATAACTCTGAATTCAGACATTTGTATGTATGTGCCATCCTATGTCTGCCTTGACTTTCTTTGCTTTTCCTTTTACTTCCTTCCTCATTCCTCTCTAATATTTTCTCTGCTTTTTATTTTCATTCTCATGACAAAAAACGGACTCAACATTGTTGTTCTTATGGTATTCCAGCAGAGTGTGTCAGGAAAGTCTCCGTCCCGTAGTTTTTTAGAGTGGCTCTAATATCATCGTATAAATATGGGCTAAGACTAGACAAGGCAGTGTGAGTAGCGAGTTGAGTTGCACATACGTTACAATCAAAATAACGGCAATTCTTTTCATTCTGTCTTCCAAATAACAACAACAGCTGACTGACATTATTGCAGAGACATTGAGGTTGACACTTTTCCCTGGAAATGCCAGGGTGTTTTTTCAAATGCTACATATATACAATGCGTAAGCAATGTACATATGTATGGGTTTGTTCAAGCGAGGTCTGAAAAACAATATCCTTCATATTTTAAATTCAAACTTTATAGTCACATGAAGTAATAGGGTGGTGAAGTTTTGACATATTTAAATGGCCCAATTTTCATACAAATTTTACAATGCAATGAGTTGCAAGAACAATGAATTTATGATTTTTAAATTATTCGTGGACACTTACGTTTTGTTTTTTAAAAAGTTTTTTTTGCCACTTTTTAAACCCTAAAAACATTTTAATGAAAAACTGAGCAAAACTCCAAATTTCATCGAACGAAGTTGAAATTATGTATAAATGTGTATCCCAAATCACATTCATTTACCACACTGATGAACTAGCAGTTGGGTCAAGGGGCATTATTGTAGAAAATATCATGTCAAAAACCTTAACTACTCTAGTACTTCATGTGACAATTAAAAATTTCGACTTTAAAATAAAACGGATATTCTTTTCAGACATGGCTTGAACAAACAGATTTTATTTTTGCTCGCGGCTCTCGCCATGGCTCACTCACTGACTCATTCCTCTAGATACAATATCCTTTTTCTATCATCAGAATCAACATCAACCAACCACCTAGAGCATCAGTAGAGACATAGCTAAACCTGCCAAGAAAGAGCACACAAGAAACGGAGAGAGACAAAAATGTAATGGAAAGACATAACCGTATTTATTTGTATATATTGCTTGCATCCATATCTCTGTTATTTTTATGAATATATAACACATCAATACACATGATAAGAAACAATAAAAAGTGAAAGCAATAAGGAAGGAAAGAGCATGCTTTTGTGTTAACGCTTCGTCCGTATGATATTTGGTCTTCTCCGTAGAAAAATAGTTCATTGGCTTCTTGTGTTGTTTGTTTGTTTCGTTCATTTAAAATTGTAGGTAGATAAGTAAAGAGAAAAAAGGCATAAATGAAAGAAAAATGGTTATGAGGCTGTAGCATTCTTTCCTTCCTCTGTGCTTTTTGTCTTTCTTCCAGGAAAAGATCCAAGCGACACAAAAAAATTCACAGAAAAGTGCCTTTATTATTTTCAACAAATAGATAGATAGAAATATATTTGAGTGTAATTTTGACACCGTTTTGTCTATCCATATCTAAGAACTGTACAAGAAACCTACGTATCTTCATACACACGTACTTATACATCACAATCATTTAACTCTACACTGGTTTTCCCTCTTGTTCCAATTTTCTCTCCATTTCCCACTTTCTCTCTATTCATCTTCCTTCTGCTTTCGCCGCTTCTGCTCCTACTTACGATGCTTACATACCTTTCCATTTCTCCTGAATCTTGAAAATAATAATAATGGCTGTTTTCAGAGAAGAGAGACCAGGCGAGAAGAGAGATGGGATGTTGGTGTTGCGAGTGATGGGGCAGCCGGAGAAAGAAGAAAAACATAACATGAAGAAAAATAGCGTTGGAGATTATAAACGCCGCTTCTCCGCTCCTTACCTCGTTTCTTGTCGACCATTCCCAGAATCATTTCATATATAGGACGGATGAACAATTGTCATCATTATATAATATTGTGCATGTTATAACTACATACTTACATACATACACAATACACTTTATGTGTCCTCCTACTTTCACATTCATAAATGTGCAAAAAATGCACAGAGAAGAGATACATACGGAAATTGCTACATACAAAAGGAGAACAATGGAAATGCCTGGCTGTTTGTACGTGTTATGCGTGAGTGTCTGTTGTGTGTATGAGCAGGAGAATTTCTCCTCTGCTTGTGCTGTTGACTATTCTTTGTTGTAAACTATCATTTTTATCCGTCACCAGGAAAGGCGGATGAAAGAGCCTGTCCGCCGTCGCTCGGGCACCATTAATAAATGTGACAAGGGAGAGGAACTCTTTTTCAAGGGAGAGAGAGGCAGAAAGCAGAGAGCTCGTGCTTGACGAGAAAAAGGGAGAAAACGGCTGCCTGCTCATCGCTCGTCCTTTACAAACATTACTATACATATGATATAGAAGAGCATAACATGGGCAAGAAGACACGCATTAATAACTAGGAAATTTATTTCCACGGAAGAGGAAAAGAAAGAAGCGGCAGTATAAAATGTAATATGATGTTACCACAAGTCCAACATATGCACTCTTTGACAAAAAAGAGGAACGTGGTCTTTTTTATTTGGAAGTACGCGGCGAAGAACAGATTCCGGGGAAAACTGGTCTGCTCCATTCACATGCATCCATCCAGCTTTTTTCCTCCGTGCTTGCTTGCTTATTGCAAGCGAACTACAAAGTGAAAAGGATGCAGACTGGTATTATTTGTACTTAAGTTGAAAGACAGAGTGAAACTGGTGTTGTGTAGGAGGAGGAGGAAAGCGGAGGGAAAGGGCTACATAAATAAATATATGTTTAGAAGGGAGTGGAGTGGTGGCAGGCCAGAAACGGATTCTTGTGTATCACTCACTCCTCTCTTCTCTTCTCGACGAGAAAATGGAATAGGAGTGGAAGTGAGTTGTAGTGAAAAGGAAGGAAAAGTAGTACACATAGAGAAAGAGTGAGTGAGGGAACAAAGGGAAAAAGGAAAAGGAAGACACATATGGGCAAAACTAATTTGTGTTTTGAACTAATATTATTATATATTTTTGGTATGCGAAATATTAAACGGTATAATTCATTCCTGTCATAAATCTTGGGGAACGGGAACAAAAACGTGCTCTGGGTGCTGTACGATGAGAGAATTTGATGGCCACCGTGCCACACACTATGGAGAAGAGGAAAGGAAGCCGACCATGGCAAAAGCAACAACAGCGGTGGAGCAAGAGCCATCCACATCAGCTCAGCTCAGTGTTTTTGTACACGCGATATATTATTATGACCTAGGCATTTTGCACATGGGGAAATGTGCACATAGGTACATACTTAGATGGAAGAGCGAGTGAAAAGAGAAAAAACAAAAAAATATAGGAAACTGGAGTGAGTCGTGAGAAAGGGAAAGTGAGTCGAGTTCAAAGGAGTCACAAACTGCCATTACATCTTTTGGCCAGTTACACTCACAAACGCACTCTCCATTCATTTTCTCGTTCTCTCTGGTGAAACCCCCATAAACCATTCTAGATATTTGGTGGCCTGACCAACTGGAATTTTCATGCAAACTATGTTTTCAAAAAAGTGAAAATAAACCAAAAATTGTGTTCATTTTACGTTTTCAATATAGGTGAATAAATACATGATTACCTTACTTGTACGAGAAAACACGCACCTCAGAAATATAGATATCTTTCTTCACCTTTTTCTATCTCCATGTTTTTGCAAAAACAAACGTCCTCGTTTTCTTCCCTTTTCTTTATGTTTTTCTTTCTTCACAACTTTGGTTTAGTTTTGACTGATTTTACTCGAATTTCACTGTAACACTGCGGTTTTTGCACTCTTCCTGCTTTCCATTTTCTCCTTTTGAAAAAGCAAGAAAAACTAATGAAAGCACCTCCATATCGCCGTAGCCTTCTCTTTCTTTGGGATACGTATTTACTTCTCTTAAATTGCTTTCATGTTTTTCCTTCATTCCGCATATTTATTCTCGAGCGCGAAGTTTTCTTTTGGTGCTGCTGCTGGTACTGCGGCCTAACCTTGGCTTGTAATATCTTTATTTCATCGTCTGAAAAAGTTTTGAGAAAGGTCCCATGTCAAGTCAAGTCCAAACGTAACTGAAGCTGACTGAGTGACCGACTGAGTAAAGTTGAGTTAGTATAGCGCTACACTTTGTGTAATCTACAGTTTTGTCAAACTTTTAGCAGAATTAAGCCAGCTTTTGAAAAGGCCAAGAATCCACATTCATTCTTTTCTTTTGACATTCCTAACTTTTTAGCAGGACAGGACAATGTTGCAAAAAATGAAATATATGCCTACCTACTGACAAATAAAAAACCATTTCGTGACGTGTTTCCATTTCTTTTTATGCATCTTTTTCTTTCACTTCCTATATTTGACTTTCTCTTTCCCCTTATTGTTCGCATCCTGCCACTCGGAGTGGAGCAGGAGTGTCCCAAAGCACACTTTGAATAGAGTGACTTAGAGATGGATTGAATGGATCCATTTGTCCCCTTCATTTTGTCTTCATCCAACTCCTTCCTTCCCTTTTCTTTTATTTATTTGAATGCCGCTGTCTTCATCCTGCAGCGGATCTACCTACAGATGAACAATGTATTATTTTCTCGCTGCATTTTCATCACATCCATCTCACTCTTCCCATTTTCCATTTTCAGTTAAAAGCAAGCAGAAACATACTGTGGAGGAAACCACGTCTTCTTCTTAACCGAGGTACTTACTCCAAGAAGAAAGCCGAGAAATAAAGTTTTTCTCGTCTTTCACTACTAGTAAGTAATATGGGGTGTGGTCACTGGGCTTAAGTAACGCTACACTTTCTCGACATCCCCGTTACCTACATTTTACTTATACTCCAATCCTCTCCGAAACGCGTTCTACAAAAGTAGTCAAGTCATTCATGTCGCATCAGGCATCTTTTGCTGCGTCTTCCTCTTCTTCCACTTCCAATATTTCCGCTCACGTGGAATGAATTGTCCCCTGCAACCTTCTGCTCCTTCTTTTCTTTATAGATTCAACCTTAAGTTTTTACTCTTTTTCCACTCTTCTCCTGACCGTGGCAAAAAGTGTAGCCAAACACGATTCATCCACTCACTCCACACATGTTATGTGATCTGATGTGATGCTATCCAACTCTTTTCTCATGTAATAATGGTAATAACAATATAACTTTCGGTTTTTGGAATGTGGGCTACGCTACACAAAGAGAGGGAAGGAAAAAGAAAGTGTGTGTGTGAGAGAGAAAGTAAAATGAGGATAATGGTGGTGGTGTGCGGTGGTGGCTGGGCGTGTAGCGGCGGCGGTGAAAAGGAGACACGGATCACTGGCAAGATTAAAGTCTCGCATAATAAATACATCTTGTGCACTTCTGTCACTTTCATTATATCAAAAATACGGAATCACAATAATATACATAATACAATAAGAGGAGACGTTATTTCATCTGTATTCGTGGAGTACAGGATACTAAAAGTAAACAGGGAAAGTTTGGCCCATATAAACACGACATTTGAAACTTGGAGCATTGAGGAGGGTGTTTTATTGTTCCAGCTTCCAGCAGAATGACAACACATGTTCAAACTAAAAAGTTTAGATAGCATCACCACCACCACACCGTCAATGTAATGTAGATGTAGGTGAAAGTAGAAGAATATTGTGTGTGTGTGTGTGAGCGGATGTTAATAAAAAACGAAACATGGTGCGAACAACCATTTCTCACAGTCTATCCATTTTGTGGTATCGCATCGTTTTTATACAGTGTGTACACATATAATAGAAAAGTACAGGGGAATATCAACGATTTTAGTTGAGAAAGGAGGTTTGTCTAAAATCGCCAAGACATTTCATTAAAGAGATAATGGAAGAGGTTTACAAACGTCCACAGACAAACACTCACTTCCATTCCATTCACTTGCTTTTTTTCTGACAAAGTTTTGTGTCTCACAATGAATACAGTTTGCGTGGATGCTTTTATTGTGTATTTTCGCCTTCTCCTTTTTTATTGCCTCACAGAATTCACCGAATTGCCACTAAGCGCTGTAAAGAAATAGTGGCAGACAGAACAGAGGATACATAATAATAACGACATTGTTCTGTGTAGTATCTCTACTAGTAGAATACCGACGGAAAGTATTTTTTTCCTGTTACAACTACTGCATCCAAGCAGAGATAAAAAAGTACTTTGTATTTTTGTATTTATTTAGTTTGTGTGTGATTAAAGGAGAGCAAAAGAATTCTCTTCTGTCAAAAACCAGGACGGGCTTGGCTTTCTTTCTTTTCTTTCGAGCTTTCTCTTGTTTTCCCTTGTTTCGTTCGACTTTCTCTTGTTTGTAACCTACTAACAATACGTTTCGTTATCTATTGTACGTACGTACATCGTGTGCACAATTGTTTAGCAGTTGCGATTGCTATAAAAAACTTGAGGCAACTGATACAAAAAAACCCTTTACTATAGTTTACTTATCGTGGGATGACGGCATGCTTGCACGGCTAGAGTAAGCACGGCGTGTGTAACACCGGCGAATTGTTTTATTACGTAGTAGTGGGTGTTTGTGCGAAACCTTTGCGAAATAAAGATGAAGGAGGAAGGAGGGAACGAAACTAAAAAATAAAGACACGGAGCAAAAGACAGGCGGACACAATGAATTCGAATAAATTCGATGAAAGTAGCAGATGACAATAGTAGAAAAGGGTTCGAGTTGCATGCAGCTGTAGGAAGCAGAAAATGCGTACATAAAGATGTACAGAGAATGTGAGTGAGATTGGAATGGCTGTTCCAGGAAAGGAAGGAAAGAGTGAGTGGAAAATAACAAAGTAGCTTAAATACCAAGAGACTGATTGTCCTAGTCTGAAAGTGATAATATATTAATCTAATGGAACTGGTGCAGAACAGCAATATAACTTTCGCACACACTCACACACACAACTCCTTTCCTTTCACATTTTAAAAGCTGTGCACAATTTAGTATAGAACAAACAAAAGTAATATAAAACGAAATTGGACTCCGGCTCCCAATGTTAAACTTGTTCTGCATTTATGCTTGCATCTTGTATTAAAAAGACACATCTCCCTCTCCGCTTTGAATTGAACATAAATTCCATTTTCAACTCTTGTACGAATTCATGCATGCATATGCGATGCAAAAAAGAAGTCTATATTTGGATCGCCTCTGACTTGAACAGAATTTGTAGTGCTTTAAAGCTTTGTAACGTTCAATTTAAAATGTGTATAATGAATTGTGGCCTATTGTTCTGTCTGTCTGGTTTGAGTAATTTCGGCTCTTGTGTGTACCGAATATGTACAATAGACTTCTAAAGAACAAAGTGCTTCCATTTGTAGAGAATTCTTCAGTGCAAATAAATAAACATAAAAATTGCATTGTAAAAATCTGTTTCTGTGTTGGTGGACAAGTGTTTGCGGAGGAGATGGGGACTGAGTAAGTCGCTGTTCTAGGAAAAGTTAATGCCGTGCGCTTGAAACTGCGTGGGTATTGAGCAATGGTCGTCCTCGTCCATGACTCTGTCCCAGTCTCAATGAACGAACTAACGATAATAGAGAAAAAGCTTTAGTTAGTGAAAGCTGCTTTCTAAAGAAAGTGTCGAGTGATATATTTTGCAAATCTGTCTCGCCAATTTTTGCACAGAGACAAGGAACCTACTACGTACACATTATTTAATGGTTACTTCACATTACCGGGCTGGAATAAAATACATATTTTTGTCGAATGCATTTGACTTGAACGTATTGTATTGCATTATCAAATCCCTGACTGAGTAAAACACTCAATTCAACTACACTCACTCAGTTTGTGTTGGTAACAAAACTTTACTTCGGAGAAAGGACAAGCTCAGCGTTCTGCGACGAAAGATATATGAGGACGGAGTGACCTACATTGTGTGTAGGTCACGAGCTCTCCATTCTGATTTCCGTTAATTCTGCCTAGACATACACGAATTTCGATGGTGAAAAGTGAAAACTTTGAGCACAGCAATATTATGTAAGCAATTTGAAAGAGAAAATCTAAGCCAGCCTGACGTTCAAATGGCAATGCAATAATAATACGAACACTTTATTCGTTCTTTCATTTTGTCTTTTCTATGCTTCTTATTTTCTAGCGTAACGGAACTTTTGCTTTTATTAAGTGACTCTCGCCTTTTAAGAATTTGGATGGAAGCTTTACTAGTAAAGCATGACAAAGCGTCGTTAGGCATATTCGTACATGTACAATGTATGTATCTACTAAGTTGGTAACGTAGACAGAACTTGCAGAGTTATGCCTGATTTCACTTTCCAGTTTGAAACGGCCATTCCTCTTTTCCAGTCTTCTTCACTTCCTACAAGCACAAACCATTCACTTATCGCAATGATATTATTATCATGTCGAAGTAGTTAAGAAAAAAGGTCGGTTGTGGTTTCCAATAACTACCTCACCTTTTTTCCATTTGAAATATCAAATATGTGTGCGGTTCTCCCATTTTCATCATTCTTTGTACGCCGATATCCATTTTCTCTTACCACACAACTTTCTCTTCTTTTTACTCTTTTTTATACTTTCGTTTCGATATTCTCAAGAAAAATTTCAACCATTTCCATTTCTTCTCGATTTTCAGCGTGATCCTGAATTTGCAAAAAGAAGAGTCCAAAGAAATATGTGTAATGAAGACAAAAGAGGAGGAAAGTTGTGGATGCGTGTCGAGCAGGGTTATAGTAGAGAGAATAAAGCAAAGTTGAAAATATAGGAGGATGTATGTACTCTGAATAAAATTACGCTCCCTTTATTTTCTAATGTTTACTTTCTGATCATAGAGGAAGAAAGAGGAAGTTGGAGTTGATGTTCCGCCTGGGTATTCAGGGATAGTGGCAAAAAGTGACAGAAGCGCTGCTGCTGCTACTGGAGCTGGATAGAACATTTACATTTTGCATTCACAAAATGAACCAAGTGGAGCAAGTGATTCAAAAAAAGTTCTTTTCATTCTCTTTCAATAAATGTGTTGGAGAAGGTGTAAATTCGAATGTTATTCAAGTAAAGAGCAGTTAGGCGAATAAAAAAGAGAAGACGGAGAGACCAAGCGCGGTAATAAGGTACATTGAGAGTGGTTGTTAAAGAGAGAAAATACCTGGTACTTTCCATTCTTCTTTCTTTAATTCCATTGTGGACATTTGTGACGATCTTCAGCCTTGTCCTCTTTCATTCTCCGTTATTTTATTTTTACACTTTCTTTTTTAACCAGAAACTTAAATGGAACTTATCCTTAGTCTGTACTCCATGCTTTCACGTTGTCAATTCGACTCGAGTAGAGCATCATTTGAAGAATAATATTTTTATTTGCTGTCACTCCGGATGAAAATGGAATTGGTGATGGTGCCACTGCCATCACCAATTCCATTTTCATCCGGCAGCAGTGCTGACACAAGCTATCCCAAGACATGTTATGCATTTCATTAAGGAAAAACTTATTTTTTTCTTGGCTCAGTGAGGGAAAAGGCGAGCTTTACTTTTCGTAGCCAATTGTTTTCTCCTTGTTCATTGTTCACCTCTGACTGAGTAAGGATGTATGTAGAAAAGCCAATTCCTCAGCAAACGAAGGACAAAATGTTGAGCATCAACTAAGCTGAACTTACCATGAGTTGAGCGAGAAAGACAGAATAAAGAGAAAAGAAAAAAAAGAAGGAGAAAAGGAAAGCGAGAATTGGACGAGAAAAGTGAAGAGAGCAAGTTTCAGAAGTAAAAGAATAAAAATAGAAGTAGCAAAATAAAGGTGATTTTTTCGAGGAAGACGAAAAAGAAAAGGAAAGAGAGAAGGGAATGGCAAGGAAGCAAAGTCGGTCAGCAAACTAGCATAAACGAGGTAACTACTAACTACATCAAGGAAATCGCTCAAGCATAGAAGAAAAAAATCAGAGTTAGATAGGAATATATCTCCACTTTACTTTGATACTACAAATATGTATGTACCTCCATACATCGGGGAAACTACTGAGCGATCATCATCGGCATCATGATCAAGAGCCACTTTCCTGTTTGCCTCCTCCTGATTTTTTCATTCTTTTTTCTTCTCTTCCTATTTTTGAGGTTCCTTGTCTTTTCTTTTTCTTTGTACATAGATACATTCTTTTCTTTTCCCATTCTTTTTCACCGAGTTGCAAAAAATGGGCTCTCCAGAAGACGTGCGTACGTATGGAAGTAACAGTAAGTAGACACTTGTAATGGCGTAAGCTAAGGGACGAGTCCTTTTTTGTTCGTCTCCGCTACAAAAAAAAATGGGTAAAAGAATAAGTTCACTCCAACTGACTCAATCCACACGGCTAGACTAGACTGACTTACATGCATAATACTACTTACATACTTTTGTTAAGCGATGATGATGACGATGACGATGATAATGATAAACCAAGAAAAATACTTTTTCTTCTTCTCTCAACTCAAGTCAAGTCAGACTTGAGACGCCATTGTAGCGTCACTGCCACCACCTCGAGTTAAGGCCAGCCTTATTTTGAGATTGGGTGGAGGTGATAAAAATGAGTTATTTGCAATCTTCTTTTGTCATGATAGGAAAACGTGATATTCTTTCCTACTTTCTTACTTCCTCACCAAAAATAACTTCTCCAGAATAGGCTGAAGTAGGCTTTTGTAGAGGGAGAGGGCGAGAGAGAGAAAAATAACATTGGCAAGAAATTAATGTCTCGCAAGAACCGAGAAAATAAAGGAAACGAATAAAAAAGAAAGAGAGACCACAAATCCAAGTGGATAATTGAGTTGAGAACACGTACATAGCAATTCGACGATTTTACTTGAGAGAAAAAGGAAAAAAAGTTCATTTTCTTTTTTCTTTCTCCCACTCACTCTGCTTTCTCCTTATCCTCTCATAAACTAACTTACTGACCAGCGAAGCGAGCGAGCGAATGAACCACCACCACCCAACTACACAAATGCACTCTGCTCTGCCTGAGTGCCTTAGTGAGAACAAAAAGTGTAATGTAAAAGAGGAGGAAATTCATCCAGGAATATTCAAATGCCATTCCATTATTAGTTTTGAAATGAGCCCGGACACAAAGGAGAGGAAAGGAGAAAGAAAGAGAAACGTTGATGAAGTCGTGTTTCATCATGTGATTCATTGACATTAATAAAGAGAAACGTGCTTAGCTCTCTAGGAATTTATCTATACCCCGTCATCCGTTTTCCATTGTGAGTAAGTAAAGTAAATACGTTACTCCGCTTTGTTTCTTCCATGTAAACTAAAAAAGTTGACTTGGGAGGCCATACAATAGAAAGCAAAGTTCTTTAAGTGAAAACACTTTCGCTTTTTTCAAAGGACTCAAATTTTACTATCTTAAATGCTTTCTTATCTCCGTTGAAAATTTAACATTCCTTCGATTTCACTGGTCGCTTAGCTTCACTGTTATTAAATAAGTTAAAATTATAGAGGAAGCAGAGTAAAAAGGCACATTTCATTTGTGTTTGTTGTTAGAATGGGACGAATTTGGAATACAAATGAATAAATAAATAATCATAATCATACTCACTTAAAGCCACAGGAACACAGGCGGCACGCCAGTTTTCGCGAAATTTTCTCGCATTCTCATTGTACGCTATTAGTCTCGCTGTGCTACAAATATGCCATTTTACTCTAAAGGAGAGGCTAATGGTAACGGTAACAGTGCACGTCCGCACACATGTCTCTGCTTTCTTTCCTATACACACTTGATATTATTTCGTGTGTGGTGAATGGCCATTTTGCACACTTGCCTTGTAACTAAGAACAAGAGTAAAAAAACCAAGCCGCTGTTTCACTCATTTACAAACAATCAGGCCGGTCCTTCTGGTGCCACATTTTAGCGGAGCTTTGGCTCTACTAGCAGCGGAGAAAAAACGTATAATCACTGGAAAGAGAGGAAAAGTGGTAAAATGAAACATAACATGTTTTTATGCGAACTTCCTTGGCAAAAACACAATTCATTTCAGTCAGCTCACTTTGTCAGATTTGATACATACATTTAAATACTGGAAAAGAATTAATGCAGTAATAAAGAGTATAAATAATTCTATATTTATTATATAATAGAAGAGAAAGCAGAAAAGAAAGCTTATCTGGGTAAAAAGCACTATTGCATGTATTTATTGCATTGCAGCGTGTGAGTGGGCACAGTGTACACTACATTATTTTATATCTCTCCTTGTTCATCTACCGTTACCTTCTACACGTAGGCTTTGGAATTCGCAGTAAAGACATATTAGGTTAAGTACACAATAAGGTTACTTTTCTCACTAACTTTTCACCAACGTTAACTTAAACGTCTCCTTTCAATCTCCCATTTAAGAATGTACACAAAATTCCATAGCAAACCGGACCTGGCTGTGGTTATGGCAGTTAAGTATTTATTGTACATTAAATACCATACAAATTGGAGCGTAGGCTGGCGACTCGTGGCGTTAATTTTAAAAACGAGAAGGTTCCGCATTCCAAATCGACCCTGGTTCTTTGACCTAATCATTCCAATAACAAAGACTGTTTTTAAAAAAAATATTTCCCCCGGTTTTTAACCAATTTTCCGTATAGATTACTTCAATTACAAAACGGAGAAAAGAAAAACGGATTCCTCGTCAGAGTGGAAAGGATAAAAACATTCGATTACTCGTAAGATTGTATTTATTTATTTGAAACTCGCTATTGTGAATTGCACACTCCTACAGAGAGTGGTTGTTGTTTGTTGGAAAAGAAGAGGAAGCTTACTCCTACTCTTTTTTCGGCCCACTCCACAACAAGGACTAGCACTCTTTCGTTTAACTCGCACACAAAGTCGAGATAAAAATGATTGAAAATGGAAGGACACGCCAATTTTGGATAAATCACTGAGCACAAGCATGGGAATAGGGAAGGCAATGTTTGTTAGTCACACTAATGGTAACTCTGAAGCAAGCAGAGCAAAAAAGAGTAAACAGTAAAAGAAAGGGGAAAATGCTTTGAACTCCAGAAAACTTACCCATAAAAATACACCGAGATATATTTTAAAGGTAACACGCTATTAAGGTGAAGCATCAAAAAATGTTAGTAATATGGACTTCTAATAATAATAATAACAACAGCGGAGTGAGCAGCCTCAAGGCTGTTTCGGCTCGTAATGGATGTACTCGTGTACAAAGTACAAAGGCTCTTTCAAGGAAAGTCTGAGCATTGGAAAAAGAGTTTGCGTCTCATGACTAATCTTGATCTGGAAAAAACTATGGAATATAATTCCAACATAATGTTTTAAGAGAGATCGGAAGTTAGGCACATGATATAAATAAATATTATTACGTTCCATGCATTTTTAACACAGTACGCGAGCAAAGAGCAAAGAATTTTTTGAAATGAATGTTTGTTTCTTATTGGATAATTTGTATGCTGCCATTTATGTCCACAATGGGATAATATATTTTGTAAAAATATAAATGTATTTTAAAAAAAAGTGAAAGCCGGAAATATGAAGTCTGCAAAATTACCATTGAGAAAAGTAAATGTACTTAAAGAAAAGGACCTTGAACAAATGCAAAGTAAAAAAATAATATATTTGCAGTGAAACGGCTAGATAAAAGTTTAAAGCGGAAATTAATGGCAGAACGTGTTTCTTCGCTCGTTTCGTTTCGAGTGCCTTTTCATTTTAACTGTCTGCAAAAGTGCGAGTGAGCGAGGTGGCCTGAATAAGAAATTTTATTTTTTTCTGCTTCCACCGCTACTCCTGTTCATGTGTTCATTATAAACATATAAATATCGTATTTGTCGATAAGTTAAGGTGGATGTGGATGCCGGAGGACGATTGAAAGTTGAAAGGATACAATGTGTAACAATAGGGCACGAAACAAGTTAAGTTGTCGCTTTAACGTTTGTTCAGCACATTCTCTTATTTTTAGCTGTCTCTACTACTCAACTCTCTTTTCCTTTGAAAATGAAATGCTCGAGTCCGTGTCAGGTCAACATGTTTGGAGGTAAGAAATATACGTAATATTATGGTGGACTTCTTAACCCCTGGCTGCTTTCTCCATTCTGCTGTTCTTTCTCCCCAAAGTACACTCGGAGATCAGAAGCAGAAGTGCGTTGAGTTTGAGTTCTTTTCTCTCCAAACTCTGAGGTCATTTGAATTGTGAGGCAAAAAGACACTTTACTCTTTTCCTCCTTTTTTCCCCTCGCAGTGTACCACTTCGTGTTCGTACCAGGAGACTTTTATAAGTACGTAATACCGGGGACTGTTCGAGACGATAGGAATCTTCAATCTTGGGTCAATTTATTTTGGAAAATGGATGTGAGTTTAACTCTTCCTTTCCATTTGTGTCTCGAGAAAAAAGAGAAAAACCGTGCAGCTTAGGAACGTCTATAAACAGTCAAACACGCGGCGGCAGGCCTTGTTACTTACGCACGTTATAACTTCCGCCTATAAGACTCAAATACTCTAATACGTACATTGAGTGCTCCACTCTCTACTCACTTCCATCCATCCACCATATTATTAAAGCACTTTTTTGTTACGCTACTCGAGAACCAGATAGAAGAATAGAAAGAGGAAGAAGAGGAGTAAAAAGCGAAGATCCTTGAGAGTTTCAAAGGGATTTATGGTTAGGCCAAATGGCATCATACACTTCTTTGCAGTCTATAGCTTAGCTTAACAACCACCGTAGCTTTCTTTTTCTATTTTTTGCTTCTCACATTCCAATACAATAATAACGCGGAAAAATAGGATCTTTCAATAATGTTCTCTTTTTTCTCTCTCAATCAATTCCTTGCTCTAGATCTGCTTTGCTTTACTTTACTTTGTATTGTGCTCGTGATCTGACTGAGTCTGACGACGATATCGACAACGACAACGACAAGAATAGACTTTCACCTACTTCTTAGTTCAGTCAGTCATACGTCAAGAGATTTTTTCTCTGCACTTGTCTATAATTACATGAGAAAGTCACGTTGTTCCCTGCAAAGAATCCCCCGCTTATCTTTTGCCGTATGAATTTTCAATAAGCAACTTTTCTACTAAATATTCGTCCAGTCGTCTCAGCTCAGCCTTTTCTTTCTTCTTGCTCTGCCTTTTTCTCTGTCCCAGGAAATTGTTTGGCGAAGAGTCTTGAAAAATATTTTCAATGGGTCTCTGTCTGAGGACTTCTACTACACCAGAGTATGAAAATGATGAACTCAGGATTAGTTATCAGAGTAGATTTTGATGTTTACAAATCGCTTTATGTCGTCACACACCTACACGAAAAATATTGGACAATCCGAGTGAAGTGAACGGGATACAAAAAATATTGGTGTACAAGTAGAAAAGTGTGCAGTGGAAGTAATTTGTTTATAAGTCCATAATCTGTAAAGTGTTCGATATGTTTGTTTTTAACTTTTAATAGAACAATGCGTGTAGGTGGATATAATGGAATTGTGCCACTCAAGGATGAAAAAGTGAATGAGAAAATGGAGAAAAGGAGAGCAGAGAAGATTGTGCTAAGATGCTCATATATTTTGTATGGTCGTGAAAAGGAAATCTCATCTGTATCCGTTGTGAAGCAGAGTGTAATCAGAACGAGGATAGACAAAAAATGGCAGTGGCAGAGTGGAATGGAGATCATTACTAAACTACAGAGAAGGATTGGAGTGAAAGACCGGCTCTAAACTCAAATCGCTTCCTTATATTTATCTATATTTACCTAGCTAAACATCTATGAACTTGAGATGAGCTTAGGCAGAAAATGTTAAGCCGCCACATAGTACATGCCACATTACGAGGCTACATTACAAAGCATGGCAGAGCAAAGCCGGGCTGAGGCTGAGCTCGACTTACTCGACGTGAACTATTATTGAAAGAAAGAAGAGAAGGAGTGAAAGGGGCTTGCCAAAGGATATAATACAAGTAGATTTTTTCCAGAGAAAGGCAAGATGGAACATGGAGCACAATTCGTATCGTATCATTGGACAGCTAGGAAGAAAGAAGAGAGGAAAAAGACAGCATCAAAAATAGGAATCAAGACGAAGATTGAAGTTTAAGTAAAATGTCTCCAACCTTAGTCATTCCCCCTCATTATCTAACCACCAATGAATGATTAATGACTCTCTCAGCCTTCATCACTTCCAATCATTCTTTACATCCATCTCAACCTCATTTTCTCTTCATTTCAAGGAGAACACCAGGACTACGAGGGCACCGAGGAGGCAAAAAAGTGGAAAGTGGAAACACGCTCCTCCGTCTTTTTCTTCTTTCTTTAGCTTCCATTTTCTTTTTCACTCGCTCCGCTTTTCTTTTTTCACAAGGGCTTTCCCAATGAAATGGATGGAGCGCTCGAGTGAAACTCATAAAATTCGTGTAATTTTTTATTCGTCTTTTCTAAAAAACGAAAGGCCTACTCAATCGCTTCTGCTGCTACTTCCACTACTTTCTCCATTATTGTTATTACTATTTATGATTATCATTATTATTGCCATTATTATGAATCTACTTTCAAGGCTTCATCCTTTGATTGTCTCCACTTCATTCTTCTACCGCGTCAGCAAGACTTAGAGCTGAGCTGACGAGTACGAGCCGGATATCGTATTAAGAATTTTAGGCTGATGAAAGGAATACATCAAAATATTACCATTTTCTCTTTCTATCATCTACGATCTTCTTCATCGCTTCCTTCATTTTCATTTTCATTGTATAAAAAATAAACGCTCACATCACATCAATTTCGTAGTTGACTCTGATGCTTATTTGTTCCCGTTCCTATTTCCCAGAGTGGTACAGTTTTTCTTTTTGTATATATTTGTTTTTGAATTTGAAGGACACATTAAATAAGCTTTAATCTAAACGAAGATTATGAATTCTTCAGAGAAAAGAAGTAATTAAAATGAAAGGTTACTGAATTTTTTCCACTTTTCTCAACTTTTTCTTTCTCAGCCTGCATAGGTTACTCATGCATTATCTACATAGAGATAGTCGTCTCAACTCAACTCACGTCAGTTCATCGCTGCTATTCTTTCCAACAATTGCTTAATTTTTTTTGGCTCGCTTGGCTTTCTAAATATCCTTGAAAAGAGGGGCTTCTTCTCCTCATCGGTTTTCCAAAGTATGATCTGAATCATGATGATGCGACTCCTTGTCTTGTCTCCCGGTTCATGTTACTTTCCTCTAACGGTTTTAAACAAAAACACTGCTGGATGGAAACCATCCTTTCCCCTTTTTTCCCTTGCCATCCCAGGCCAGGCCACGCTGGAACAAAACATTACGTCTTGCTACATTATTTGCTTATCTTTCCGAACAAGAATCGAGCAAGAAGCGTAGATGACTCAATGTAGATAGATGCATGCATGTAGATAGGCATCTACTTATGTCTACTTAAGTGCACCAGTGGAACAAGAAAAAAAAATGCAAGTAAAAACTGCGTATTAACATTCCATGAACGCCACTTCATCATGAAAATTTTCCCCATTAGACTCATAAACATGATCTTCTAGAGAGTGAACGAGTTCCCTAGAAAAAAAAACTCGCTAAGAAAGTCAAGAGAAGAAACCAACGGAGGAAGGGAAAGAAAGTAAGGGAAAGTATGGCGCTCATAGGCAAAAAATGCAAAGTTTTTAAAGAGCGAGAAAAAAGGAAGAAAATGATGATGAGGAAAGGAAAAGAGGTGAATGAATGGATGGAAAGAGTACATGAAAAAATGGAAACCAGTCACACGGGTTGAAACCTAACCAATGCTGTTATGTTACTGTTGCTGCTGTAACTTTGAAAAATAAAGATTATTTCCCCTGCTAAGAAGCAAAAAATGAATGAGCGAATTGTGTACTTTGAGCAAATAATCCTTTCAGGCCGACACTACAAGAAAAGGGGAAAAAGCTCATTAGGAGTTTTGGCTTCCATCTATTCTATGCAAACACGGGGAAGGAATGGATAGACTCTGCATAACCAAATGAAGTCAAAAAATCTGCTAGAGAAATATAAAGCAGTAAAGAGAACGAATCGCGCGACATGTTTAGAGCGTGCAGTTAGACGCATATGCGCTCACTCAGTCAGTGCAAGACTTTTTATTATTGCACGTGAAGTACGTTTACTTTACGGAGCTACTATTTACTACGAGTCCGGAATCTGAATCATGTGAAACACCGGTGTTGGTGTTACCATCCACATTCACATCCACCACCGAATATCAAACATCTCAGCCATCATCATCTTCTGGGAATCTTTGCTCTCTCAGAAACCTTTCTTCTTGTTTCGAAAATAAAGTGCAGAAAAAATACAAATGAAAAACGAGTCGAGGTTAAAAGTAAAGTGCATTTTGTTGTGATAAGCGTTTTTGTCTGCGTAAACGCATGTGAAAGTACAAAATCAACTTTACAGGCTCTGAAATAAGATTTCTCTTGGCAGTGTTACACTTTACTCCGCTTTGCCGTTGACCAATTGATTTTCTTTCTGATTCCTTTTATGAGACACAAAAATGCTTTCCCTTCCAGTTATTAAATAGTTTTCCAACAGGGTTCACTTCAAACCGTAGAAATGCGGTTCTTCCATATAATTTGCTTTCTGTGGCCATCGTCCTCTTTACTTTCCCTTTATCAGTTATGGAAGCAGTGGAAGGAAGGAAGGAAGGATGGAAGTAGACAATGTTCTAGTTGGACAAAGAGACACACATTGAATGTAAGTAATAATGTACATACACGTGGACACGCGATGGTTAGACCCTGTGCATTCCATGCGAATCGTTAATAGTCAAAGTTTGGAGAAAACGTGAAAGCCACCACTTTGCCACACAAACTACGGATGTTTCCTCCTTGCATGCACGTGGTGTCCTATTACAACTCTACAAGCTTCTTTTGAAGGTAGACGGAAACTCAACTTGTGGTAGACGAAGAATAAGAAACAAGAAGTTTGCAGGATGGACGCTCTTTTCTGTTGCCTTCTTCTCTCTTGCATGTTTTCGTTTTCGCTTAACACAAATTATGGAAGAAGCTTTTCATGTCTGGATGTTACCAGCATGGGCTAAAGGTACTCTTATAAACCTTTTTTCGAATTGAATTAAACGCGGCCTTTATGTGACTATTTTCCCAAATATAAGCAAAGGTCATGAAAAGTTCATTTGAAAGGCAAAGCTGTTTTTAAAATTTAACTACGCACCCACCAACGTGTGGTACAATGCATATTTTATTATTTTCAAATTACTGTATAGTCTCCATTTTGCTTTCATGTTTAGGTTTTTCAGTTTATTTTTGTGAGCAAAATCATATCGAAAGTACTAAAAAAAACTGCCTTTTTATTTATTGCGTTGCGTAACGTTCACTTTGTGTGTGGGTGACTAGTAGCAATGTCGCGGGGGCAAAGCAAACGAACATTGTAGACATATTTCAACCAAGCTAAGGTAAACGGAGAGCACCTCACCGCAAACGCGTCAGGCCTAATGTCAACTGCGTTAAAGAGTTTTAAGGAAAGTTTGTCTATTTCGTAGGGGAGACCGCAAATAAACTCTGGAAGTTTTACTTTGCCGTACCCTAAAAACAATTTCAATTTCTCAACACTTTTACAACAATTAAAATTAAAGTAATATCTGGCACGATTTGGAACGATGCAGTTTACACAATTCTTTTTGTGACACGATTACTTAAATTTACATATTAAATGTTTAATTTATATTTATTCGTTTGAAATTGTCAAAGTGATTTTGGTCAATATACACCGTGAGAATGAATGTAACTTTTCTCCTGAGTTGCCACTTTCGTAAATTCCCAACAATGCCTAACAAATTTTAGTAAGTCCGTTTTGTTTCCTTCTTCAATTGCAGGAGTTCGTGACAAAGAAGCGACAAAATGAGAAAATCGTTTTTTGTTTATATGTAAAGAATAGGAATAACGCTTAAAGTTGCCCGGTGTGGAGATTGAGGAAATGCGTGAGCGTATTACGTTATAAGTTCCGACTTTATATTAATTTCAGTATAAAAAAGACATCGGAGAATCTTATCAAGGACCAGGAACACGAGCAACATCTGTTGTTAGTGGCACTTTTTATGAGAAAGTGACTTAAATGAATACGAAGCGGAATATTATTGTGGAGTGTAAGTAGTTAAATACTCTCTACCAAACTCATCTGAAAGTTGTTTGTTCCCAATGTCAAAGCGGTTTTTATTGATTCTCCATGCCCATTAATGTTCTATAAAGTATTTTAAATTGCTCCGGCAAAAACTTTAAAGTTGTCTCCACTACCAACCAACTTCAATCTCAATTGCATTTTACTCACTCACTCTGAAGCAACGGAACGCAATAAAGTAAATTTTCGAAAAACAATTTCACTCAGCTTTTCCAGTAGCTTCAAAGCTTGTAGCCCGCCACTGTAAACTGACTCTTAGTGGAGACTGGTAAGTAAGTAGATACGTATGTAAATGAAGTAAGAGTGGTTTGTTACCCAGATAAATCTGAAATGGTAGCCAGGCAATATTAAAGCTTATCAGAGAAAATAGAAAGCCTTAAAACATTTAAGAATGATGAATGCGTCGTATCTCGCGTAGCCTTTAGGTCATCTTCAAGCACTACTCCACTGATGTGTGTGCATCATCTGGAATGAGCAAGAAAACTTTGGTAAAACATTATTATTCTTGAGTAAAGGAAAACCTCCTCTGTTTTGCGGCCTTTCTGTTTCTTTCTGCTTAGTTTAGTTTAGTTAGAGACGACATTCCAAGATTTTATCGGTTGGTAGAGTGGAGAGGCATTGGTAGTGCCACAATTTCAATAGCGGTCCATTCAGTCACGTTTATCACCAAATCCAAGTTGTAGCGACCCAAGTAGTAAACATCTCAAGTACCAAAATTTGTAATGCTTTAAAAGTCCTCCAATGAAGCTGAACTTCAATGAGGTACGTATTCTCGTGGAAAATATATTTCGAAAAGAAACCAATTAATTGACAAGCATCGATCCCGCCCAAATTGAAAAACAAGCAGGGAACAGAAACGCCTTCTTCATGCAATACAAAAGTTCACTGAGAACTGTCGACGCCGTGACCATCCCATCCCTATTCAACTAATTAGCTTTCGACATGCATCTGCAGTTGTGTGGTCGTTGCCCTGCACACCATTTAAAATACAGCGGTGCTGTCTATTCATGCCGTGATTATTCCTAATTTTATTTCTCAGACTACCTCTTCAGTTGTACCAACTTCGGCTGGAACACTTGGATGGAACATTTGAACAATAAAAGTCTCCAATGTTAGTATTGGTGAGAATGGAGAACCAGAATCGTACGTTTGGCCCTACAACGTGTGTAAGACTTACTGGCGATTCCAAGCTGTGGACCAAATGCTTAATCTAATGGTCAAAGTTTGTTTCTCGACGAGACTTTCCAAAGAAAAGTGAAAATGCATTTTGTTTTCTTTCCCTCACTGACAAATGGGTCGCCCATACTGAATGACTCACATGGGGGGCATCCTTTTACTTGTTCAAGTATATTTTATTTCTGCTTTCCCTTCCATTCCCGACATCACCATCCATGCAGCCAAGTCAGCCACTTTTGGTTCTTTTTTGTTTTTCCTCGGTAGTCACAGATTGTATCTGGAAACCGACGAAATCTTAAACACATGCTGCTGCTCGTTTCCTTCAAGTAACCTTGTGAAAGTCCCACATCCCGGAAATGTCAAAACTATTGCCACGTTTGACCGATCATGACAATTTTCCCTTGCTTTTGTCGCAAATCACAGAACCCATCAATATTTTCCCCTTTTTCTCTTGTAATGGATTTCCCATCATTGGAGAGTCAAAACATTCTTTTCCTTCAAAATAATACGTGCCTAAATGCATATTTGAGTAACAATTCCAATAACGTAACATTCTTTCTGTGCACATTCCCCTGTATTATCCTTATCAATATTTACTTGCATTGTAACATTTTCTCCTGGCGAAGGCGATCCATCCAACTGCGAAAATATATTTCTTTCATTGCTCAATGTTTCTTTCCAAAATATCCAGCAGCCAACATAGAATGAGAACGGGTTGCACCGTTAACAACTTCCGTTAGCCATACGAAGCGAACTACAGGAAAACATAACGGATAAACGGAAATAGCTCCGAGAGGGTTACCTTGAGTCACTCATAACAATCCCTGGACTACGTAGCAGCTTTACTTTTATTTATGATATGACATCAGCGGTCTTCCTCCTCGTCGTCGTTAAATTCTACTTTTCCAAATATTTGTAGCATAATTTATGAATAGATCGGTTGGTTGACAACCAAAGTTCATTTTCCGAAGGTCGAGCCAGACACTTCACTTTGTTCTGCAAATGAAGAGCTGCGTTGCTTGTTTGCGAGTATGCAAGTAAGAGAAGTCAATGTAAAACATTTCTCCTTCTTTGCTTTCAAGGCAATGACATGACATGGCACGGCAGTGGCAAGAAGCAGGGAAAACCTTAAATGATCTCTGGTCTCTCAATGTCAACTAGAACTGGGAGGAAAGGGACGGGAAATGGTGGGAAGTTTTCGGGTAAAGTGAAAATGGAAGATGGGCTTTGAACCTTTTTCCTCCTTAGTTGGCAACTTGATTGAGTGAGCGAGGCTGAGGAACAAGTTTAGTTCTACAGAGTGCAGGGAAGCAGACGGAGTGCACACATACGTCGATGCATGTACATAGATTCGTGTTCATACTTAAACACATACATTACACTCTAGAACACAACAATCACTCACTCACAAATCTATCATCATTTCTCGCTGCCAGGAATAAAAAGGCATTGGTGGTAGTAGTACAGATCGCAGAACAGTAATGTTCCTACTTTAAGTTTATCCTCAAAAAATGGAAAAGAAAGAGAAAAGCTGCAAGCAAAGACACACAAGGGAAGTTACCTTCATTTTAGTGAAATAAAGTGACAGCAAAAAGTACCACAAACTCACACTCGTTCACAGAGAGAGAGAAGAGAGAAAATGCTTCTCTTGTACTTTCTTCGCTGCTCGTTCGTTGATGGGAAGACGATCAGGAAAGGAAATTGGATCACATCTTCTCTCATTTTTTGTCTCTTTTGTTTGTTTTCTCTTTACTTTTATCCTGCTCTTTCGCTCCGCTCTTCGTGCATTGCATCTTCATTGTTTATAGACATAACCTCCGCTCCTGTTCCGGGTTAGTCCACACGTGGAGACTCTCTCTCTGTTCATTCATCTACCTAAAGCGAAAATGTTTAGGAGGGTCAAATGTTTTGGTACATACTGCAGAAAGAAAAAAGGGGGATGCTATTCCGAGATTGTTCGAAGAAGTATAAAAAAGGAGAAAGTTTTGTCGTCGGCATTATTTTCTTCCAGTTTAAAAAGAAAAAAAGTGAAAATTTTTGTTCAATAAAATGAATGAGTGGATGAATGAAGGTGACTGAGTTTTGGGTTATGTATTTTTGTGGGATGAGGATTAGGCTCAGTGCGAGCATGTCTGACATGAGGCAAAGCACATTCATAGATGAAACGTGCAGTGCCCATAACTAGCCGCAATCGCAATGAATGTAATGTAATGCTGAATTACCTGCGTTTTCCCTTTTGTTCTTTTTTTTGCCACCATCGCCTATCGAAACTCCTAGAGGAGTTGTCTCCGGGTTTCAGAGGTTCGTTGCCTTCCTTCGATATAGACGAAGATGATGAGGAAGTCGTACGTGTCATCAAGTAGAAATGAAAAGGGGAAAAAGAAAGAGGTGAGGTGAGCAATATCTTGAATGAGTTAACGCTGATATCTTGATGCGAATGAGTTTGCGTTTTTTGATATATGTGTAACGACATTTTATATATTAAATGAAAAGAGAGAAGTAAAAAGTTTTTTCTTCTATTTTCTCTTTGCTTTAGTTTAAAACGGAAAAGTGGTTGGTGTAAGGTGACATCGGTATTTTAACCTAGATATATTATTCGAAAGTTGTGGGAGAATTAGAGTGAACAAGAAGAAGCACAGATGAATCCGAGCAGTTAGGGACCTTGGAGGTCTAAAGAGATGGAAATACGAGCCTACTGGAAATCCCATCATATATCGCGAACTAGCTAAAAATGGACGAAAATACTGGATGTGGAAGTGGGAAGAAGAAGATGGAGAAATGAACGAGGTATGTTATGTACTTACGTAAGTACGAACAAACGAACGGAAAAATAATACTTGCTCTTATTCTTTTCGTCGTTTTCATATCGTCATCTTTATTTCCTCTTCATCTTCCTTGATGGTATTTCAAAGCTTAAAAATATAGTGAAAAACAAGCCTTGATGTAAAAACGTTCGAGATAAGAACATTTTTCGTATTCTTTATTTTTTTAACAATTTTATACGCAGAGCATGGCAATACTTTAAAAGAAAAAAAACTGCCGAACAAACGATTCTTCTTTTTTTGAAGACTATTCCTCTGCTCCCATCCACATCCACCACCGTCGCCGCCACTCGTTTTTAAAAAGTGTCACGAGCTTTTCCAGGAGCACCGCAGCAGCAGAGCAGAGGCATCAACATGAGCCGCGCTTCTCTCGTCCCTTTTTGGTTTATTTTTCTTTCAAATAGTTGTACTCTGGAGAAAGAGACAGATCGAGTCTCTTTATTTTTTCAACTTTGCTTTTCAACCTGGGTTTCGGGTTGTGCCCCTTGGTCCATTTTTCATTTGTCGCTTTCTCTCCCTCTCCACTCGTTCTTTCTTTCTTTTCTCATTCTTTCTCTTTGGATTACTATTGCCACCGCTGCCTACACCGCCACCGAGACAACTATTGCCAGTTAAGAAACATTCAAGTCGTACTTTTTATATAAGCTCGTGTTCAAATTTAAACGACATGATTTTTTCCCCTATAACTCTCAATTCGACTTGAGGTCTTCCTTCTCCACTTTACATTCTTTTTATACATATCTTTCACATTCGTACACAAATCGACAAGTATTACATTCTTTTCTTTCGTACCCTCGATTCCTGCCATGCCAAACGAAACCAGACGAAACCAAAGTACATAGATTTCGCTCGGTGAAAATCTTGCAGCAATGAAGGGAGAAGAAAGAAGACAAAGCGCTAGGAATTGAGTCTCAAGAAGCTCTGCTTTCTCTCCTTCACACTTTCATTCTTCCCTTCCTTATAACGAATTGTGAGACATTTTTTGAAATGAATTCCATGAAAAAAGATCTTATCGCTCACACAGTTTTTTTTGGAGGAATCACCACTACCAATACAGTACTCTACCACCAAGAAATAATATATTTTTTTCTCCTTCTTGGAAATTGCTTACTTTGTAACGTAAAGTGTGTATTAAAAAGTTGGTCGGCGAAAATAATAAACGCGTGTGCTTTATCTATTGGAATAGGCTGCGCGTGTGTGTTTTTGAGTATCAATATAAGAAATAACGGAATAAAGTAACGACTACGCAATACCCCAAGGGTTTATGAAGATGTTTTTTCCTGAAAATGAGCCAGAGGAATTTGTTTTGGGCGATTTCAATTTTATCCTGCGCTTCCCGATTGTAAATGGGAATATCACGCCTTCAGAATTGCCTGTTGTAGTTGAGTTTCTTTGGGAGAAAAAAAGAGCAGTGGCATAGACATAATAATACGAGAGAGGGAATGAACGGATTTACTCTGGATCCCTGTCAGTATGAGCAATTGAGCTAAATGTCCTCTTTCTTTTCCCGTTCCCTTTTCTCCCTCATCTTCTCTCAAAGAGAGTCTTAAGGATAATAGCAAATATAAGATTTTCTCTTGTACCGTCATAGGGCCACTTCTTGGCTTTAATGATACATATTTTCTTACACAATCAGAATGGTGACAATGATGATGATGATGATGAGGATAAGAACGAGAATGTAGTTCTATATTAATATTGGAGAGAGGACAGCAGCAAAACTGAAATAGATTCCCACGCATACAAACAACAAAAAATTCTGCCATTTCTGTACAATTCCACTTATATTTTTTACCAAACCGAGAAGAAGTCGAGTCGAGAAAATGGTAAAAAAGGGACAAAAAGCATTTTATTACTTATATCATTTTTTGTTACTTTACGTGTGTCATGTGTTCGCTCCCAGGTGAATTTTTTTGTTTTCATAGAATGGTACAGAACATGAACATGTTTCAATGTCGTGATAGCACGACACGTGGTGTCATTTGGTGGTTCGTTGTGTGCATCGCCTGTGTGTGTGACACTTGTATTTCAATGTCGTATAAAGATTGCCATCTTGTTAAGGAGAATCCCTAAATGGTAATAAAAATCGATGCAAGAAAATGAAAATGTTTTTATACTTCACCAATTCATTTACTTTTCCACATAGAAT
Organism: Cyphoderus albinus; assembly: GCA_021029165.1. Taxonomy (NCBI): domain Eukaryota; kingdom Metazoa; phylum Arthropoda; class Collembola; order Entomobryomorpha; family Paronellidae; genus Cyphoderus; species Cyphoderus albinus. The sequence goes on from VYYJ01000223.1 coordinate 79,814, forward strand.
ATTGCCTTTTTTACGAGAAAGAAATTGATATAATTGCACAAACCCACTTGAATGATGCCACCGCTAACTCAACACGCAAACCTAACTGGGAGGAAAGGCAAGGGCTTGTTTGGTAACAATGTGGGGCTTTGCAATTTTTATGTCGATTTGTGAGACATGCAGATATAATGAAAATGTAGAAACGATACCGTGGATATGTTCCGTTAGTGTGGGTACGCTATTAAATAGCCCAACCTTTTTGTTCTTGTACAAGAACGTCCTTGGAGTAGACTAACTTAATGAACTTAATGTACTAAGTTAATTTGGTATCTATTTTTAATAGAACAATTCGGTCCACATGAAGTTCCTAATCACGTTTTGACCCAGACTGCATGTTACATTTTGGACATTTTGACCGCTCGTCAAGGTGCATTTTTGCTGGGTACAGAACGTGATATTGAATTGATCAAAATGGGAGTTATTTTTTATTCAGTGGTTGATTATCCAGCAGGTTTAATGAAAAATAACGGAATCTAAAAATATATGGCTTAATTATAGAGAGATTCGTAGAGGAATCCAACATAAATTAACTTTTGTTACGTAGAAGTTGTTACAAAATTTAGGTATTTACGTGGGTATAATGCTGTTTGCTTTGAGAATTTTTTTCGGGAAAGTCAAAGTTTATCAAACTAAACAAAAATGTGTTATTTTGGATACAGTGTTCAGTAAAGTACATGTAGTGGGATTGGAAGCATTCGTGAAACAAAATACGAAACAATCGTCTTTCTTGACTCATATAAGACCATTATTGAACGTTTAGACCTGTAACGTTCCTGTCCTCTCGTCCGATTTAACGGTTCACCAAAAGACAGGTGTTCTGCGCTACTAAGATGATAGGGGTAAATCAGCTCGGTTGGTCTGTTAACTTTTACGCGAGAAGAGTCTTGTGAGTAGTTAATGTAGTGACTGAAACAATTGCAGTGTCTAAGAGGCTGGAGGGACTTTGATTTGATGATTTTCACTAATTAACGAATACGTTGCCTAAACTGATTTATGAATACTTTGCCTTCAGCGTTGTAGCTATTGAGAAAAGGAAGTAATGGCGTAAGTGAAAAG
>VYYJ01000224.1:0-80862 GCA_021029165.1 Cyphoderus albinus
CGTTAATGTAGCAAGTGAAATGTAAATCTTCTCGTACTTTGTATGACAAATATGATGCTACTAGATTAATAAACAACTTGAATTAGCTCACAAATCTCATTTGTCAAAACCATGACACTACTCAACTTATGAACCCATGAAATATTTATAATTTATATTCGACGGATATTTCAAAATGTGAAAGTTTTGCAATTCTGCACTCGTTTTCTATCCGTGGTATGAAAATTTGTAACAGTTTTCTTCTTTCAGTTTTTTCATATTCGTAGGCGTAACCAGTATTTTTCGGGAAAAATGTTAATAAAAATCACATTTGTAGGTAATTCTCTAGCTGCCATGAATATTAACAAAACTAAAAACATTGAAGTCGTAGTGATTTTCACAAAACCACGTTCACGACTTTGTGTTTTAGTGTAGTAGAAGCCAGTAATATACTCGTTGGATATAATAATTGGAAAAAGGAATAACGATTGTTATAATAGCCAAGGTACGATGATTTTTTTAAAAGTTTCATTCATTATAATTATGCAATTTGCTTTTTCACACTAATGGAAAACAACCGTTTCATGAGCACTCACAGTACCATACGTAATTGACCTAAAGCAAATGCAACGAAGAGACTTTTACTTTGTTGTAGCAGGGCAGCTGAATGGTGAAATGAAGCAATTACAGAAGTGTAGTGGAAGCAAAGAAAGGCATGAAAATGGAAGCGTGGAAAATGGCTTTTTTCGGCGGCGGAGGTGTTGTTTACGTACAAGAAGAGTAAGCGGATGGAGGAATGTATTTCATCATAGTAACGAGATTAATGGCTGGGCGCGGAAGTAAAGAAAGTGCAGTGCGAAGCTATTCAAGTTTTCGTCCGTCATATAACCATTGTAGTTATGAATACAACCAACAAGCATCTTGATGGTAGTTTTGTGGAGAAAGGGGGAAAGGATGAAGAAACGGAGTAGATGTGAATTGGGAAAATTACGACCACCACCACTAATTAGGTTTTATTTTAGAAGGTCTACTAAAACAAGGTTGTGTGTGTACAAAGTGTTGCGTCGGTGTCGCTTTCGCTGGTTAGGGAGAAATACTTTCAAAAATGGTAGTGAATTCGGCCGGCACAAAACACAATGTAATAACAGTTGTAGCGACAGTCTTTGGTAGAGAGCAAGCAAAAGTAAAACCTGGTCAATTCTTGTAGTCAAGTTTAATCTACGAGAGCTTACACTTTGCTAACTTGGAGGGACCGTTCTCTCGAACAAACACTGCTCCTGGTTCCACAAAAGAAGATAGCATTACAAGATCCATTTAAAAATATTATTCTTTGTGATGATGGGAAAGATGCTCTTCTAGTTGAGTAAATTCATGCATTTATAGTACCGTGAAACGAATTACAGAAGATAGTCATGGTGGAGCAGTTACTTTCTGCTCTGCTCTGGAATGGGATACCAGAAGACAAAAATAGTTGCAGCACTTTTATTCCTTCTTATATTCATCCTATTAACTTTTTCTAGTATTCCCCCGCCTTTTACTTTGTGCTCCTTCTCTTTGCACCGTTATTATTAGTATTATTATTATCATCATCAGACGGGTTCTTTGATCTTCGTTGCCTGTTCACTTGAAGTCGACGAGAGAACTTTGGGCTCCGAGAGATGTAATACACATTTGTTATACATGTGCACATAGTCAAGTGTAAGTGGAAAGAGTCTGACCTGACACAAAGTATAATTACTTTCTGTATGCAAACGGTGGTAGTTACCGCTATCGAGCCAAATATTATCCTTTTCTAGTATACACAATTGGTTTTGCGTGTATGATTGCTTGCATTAGTTGCCGTGAGGACGGTTTTGAAGCAAAAACATTTTACACATTTTCCTGAAAAAGTTCTCACCCGTCCACTCTTCCAGACGGCTTTTTAATAAAAATATGCATACCAATTTGGAACCATCCAGTTTTGGCTGCTGAGTAGAAGAAGAGAAGTGCATTTATGTCTTTTTCTGCTTTCTAAGTAACATCCTATTCTTCCCTGTTTACCCTTTCACTGACACATTTTCCTCTTTATTCTTTGAAATTTGTTTAGTTCAATTTAAATAAGTAGTCAGGACAGTCCACATAAAACTAACAAGTAAGTAATACTTTCGGCGGAAAATGTATTTTCATTGTGAGGAAATGGGACAATATTAAAACTACAAAGTGGGGAATCCATGTTACGCCATGCTATATTTTATTTTCTAGAGCTTTTCAATCTCGCCTGACAGCTTTAATGTTGCTGCATAAAGAGACACATATATTTGATTATTTTTTCCGAAAAAGAGAAAATTTGTCCTCAAAATGGAAAAAATATCCGATGAAATTTAACGATTATGTTTCGTTGTCTTTTTTCGGTGCGATCTTTTTAACGGGAAATGTAAATATGAATCTCGTCCTCTTTTACAGATTTACCAGAAAACGATATAACAGGGAAATGCTTCTGGAAATAAGGGGAATTCACTGGAAAATCCTATCTGCATTTAGATTGGCCTTGAACATTTCCTCTGCCTCCCAAAAGGATTACAAACTTCACTGTTATACTACTATTTATATTTATTGTCACATCACCCTGCAACCAATTTTACTCTGGTAATCGGAGAGGTGAAAGCTAGTCTTAACATTTTTCAGTTCCACCTGCGTAAAGTTTTATTTCCAGTTACACTGCTACTGGGTCTGGATGGGAGTGAGTCAGAATATTACCCACGCAAAAGAATCGCACTTATTGCATACATTACAGAAAGTCCTTTTTCCTCGGAACCATGAAAAGCTCTTTCAGTCATTTGGTTGCACTGATTCCAACAACTGGAAGCATCCCATTATAATTTCCGTTTAGAACGTCATCCGTTCTGGTACAAATACAGAAATATTTAGTATGCAATTCAATTACATGTAATGCGCATCCTGGCTGCTGTCCTACTTCAGTGCTGCTCGTCCTCATCTTTAATTACAGTAATATATTCTTCAGTGGCCATCACGTTAATTCGATACATATTTTATGGTGACCATTACTTGAGACACATTCTTCATTGTCCATTAACCATGTAAAAATAGGACAAGGTGGTCCGAGCAAGGTCGACAAATGTATTTGCGCAGTTCTGCCTATTGTTGGAACCATCAACGAAAGTGCAAGTTGTTCAATTCGTATCAATAAATAAACAATCTGAGCACATAACTTCCGCTTCTAGCTCTGTCGTCCTACAACAAAACAAACGAGTACAATACTTGGTATAATAAAGTCATAATTTAATCACGTAAAATTGTGATCGGTGAGCAATAAGTTTGATTTTATTCCACTGATTGTTTGCTACTACACACAGTCATAAGTCTAGGTCTTTTTATTTGATTGGGTCTTATAAAAGCACCAAGCACCAGAACAAAAATAGTCTCCTCCACCACAAAAGTTATTATGTCCTTCATATTAATTCAACCAATATTTATTGCTGTGGAGTATAACGAGAAAATATTATGCTGCAGTTCGTACCAAGTCGTAGATATATTCTAAGCGGGTACTCACAGCAACATTTAATCGGATTTTTCAAAGTAACTATTTTATGACAACTACTTACGGAGAACAAAGTGAGCAGCTTTGAGAATGGAGAGCCTTTACTTTAGCATTCTTCTAATTATACCTTTGGCCGTTTCAATCACTTCACTAATGAGTTGGTACGAAGGAGGACAGTTATCCCTTAAGAATGTGCTGTGTTCTTTTAGATACGCATCTCTACTGGAAACAATTGTAATTTAAATCGCCGGTATCGATTCCTAATAATCCCTTTCCTCTTCTGTTCCCTTCTGCTTCGCTTCACTCTCCGATGTGAAATTCTACCTACAAAGATGTAGCATGTTGGAGACTGAAAGAGTTGAGTGTGGCATTACTGACAATAATGGTGTTAGAAGCTTTTTACAACGTAAGACCACCGCAACCTAAATCTATTCTGCAAATTTTACTTCTCAAAGTTGACTTTCCCCGCAGAGGGAAAGAATAATCCTTTCTTAAGTTGTTGGCAGTACAAGGAGGAAAGAGACGTGTCACAAGTCACAACAGGCATCAAAAATTAATAGCTGAGGACAAGCATCTTGTCGACCATTGAACTCTAAAAGCAGAGATTTTCCTGGTTTCCGCTTTGCACTCACGCGCAGAACTGGTTGTCAGGAAAGATTTTACTTTTCCCTTGTGTAATGAGTTACGATGTAGGCATAGATTGATTAGCCATTTGAACATGTTTTAAAAAAGAAAAAACATGAACGAGTTTGAACTACAGCAACTTTAGGTTAGAAAAACGCGATGGTGTATAAGAAAAAATTTTCCAAAATGTAAAATATACGACCCTCATTCACTGAAGAAAGAAACCGTTTAATTCCAAGTTTCATCCTATTCAACTCTACATCTCGCACAGTTCAGTTTGATAGTCCAGGGTTTTCTACCATGCAGAAGATGATTTTCTTCATGACCAAATTTGGTTTCTGTGTCTGTGTATACAAGACAACCGTATTTGAAATTTGAAAGTTAAATTTATAGGGTCGGTTGAACAACGAATGGAGTGGAAAATCCTCACAAATTTCAAGGAACAAGCTTGGGTATTCAGAAAATCGTACGGTCTTTGGAAGCATGTCTTACTGTGGTACACAGTGCATGTGTAACTGTGTCAAGCAAATGTATGACAGTTTAGTTCATGCTAATAAGACAAATAATCCAACAAGAAACAATCACTTAGGATTTGTATTTTAAAAGAAACACATGCGAGAGTTCTCATCATGTGGATCGTGGCTCTGGCAGTATCATCATCTTCGTATGTTTCTCTTTACATTATGCTTACATTTTATCCACAACTTCAAGTCCATAATCTAATATTTTTGCAACTACTTACTGGGTAAAAAAATTTGACATGGAATGATTAATGAGTTTCTTTTAGTAAAAAAGGAAGAAAAAAGATGCACTGAGTGAGGAAACAGAGTGAAGGCGCAAGGCGATACAATGTTGGTAAAGAAGACAGTAGCAGGCCCAAGCTCATTCATTGTGGAGCACGAAGGGAAATTGTTGTAAAAGTAGTTTATGTGAGTTTCAGTGTGGTACTTTGCTAAGTACACAATCAGAATAATGGTGATAGTAGTGAGTGAGCAGGCGAAATTTCAAAAGAAGAGTCTGTTGATACAAACTACACCGAGAATAATAATAATATACTTAACTTAGGTATATCAGCACCATCGTCCTCATCATTCTGTAATATGCACAAGGAAAGCATTAGAATCAAAACGAAATGTACAGGAAGAACGAGTGTTTATTTTTTGCTGCATTCTTCCTCTCCTCCTATCGAAGAAAAAGGCGTTTTTTATCCGAACTGAGGCTTACTCAGCATTGAATAAGTAAGCAATATTATACATTTCTTGTTCGGAAATACGATTATGATTATGGCGTTGTTCAATTTCTTTCTTTAGCCTTCTTTCCCATTCACTTTACTTATTTATTTTACTCTCTTCAGACGCTCCTTCGATACCTTCTGCAGAGAGAATAAAATGGCACAACTGAGGATAACAAATAATGTATGCGCATAGAGATAGTTGTATTTTCATACAATATTATGGCTTTTCAATACGACAAGATAATAGGATCATCAGCATGGAGAAGGTACGCAACAGAGCAAAAAGGAATACATGGTTCGATTGTCAGAGGTTAATGTCAAAAAAATTGTTTCTTCTTTCTTCCATAAATTTCGTTTCCCATCCCATAATATTTCGCTCAGTGATCACTTGAGAAAAAGTTATCAAGTTACCGTGCCTTGATATAGGAAAGGATTAGAGAAATGGAATACGTACATAGTATGCAGTACTCAACCAAGCAGAACAAAATTCGTTGTTTTTCTTTCAATGGGTATTCCAACTTGCGAATTAGTATTTCAGAACTTACTCAAGTTCCTCACCTTCCCATCTCTCCAAGTAATTTTCTTTTCGACAAACAAAAAAGAAATTCTCATTTTATGATAACAGCTTCACAGTGACGATTTCTGCAAAATGTAATTTGACTCAAACACAAAAGTAAAATGATACAACATTGCCAAGTTATCTGCTTCAGAATTTGAATTGATAAAATGAGAAAATATTCTTTTTGAACAAACTCAATCAAGGTCAATTCGTTCCATCAAGTAGAACATTCGGAGACCCTCAAAGATTTCTGCGAACGGGAACCAGCAAAATTAATTCATCAGTATTACGGTTGCGTCATCCACAAAACCTGATGGCTAAAGTTTCCACACAGTTTGCAAGGAAGGCAATTAAGCGTATTTGAGTACCACCAATACGCAGATGTTAGCCGATTGCAAAATTTGCTGAGTGCTACGTTGCCCGTTACCTTTGTTTTTTATAATAAGCCATTAGTCGTCAAGTTCTAATACTTACTTGCACGTGTACTGTGGCAGCATCAGTTTGATAGGCAAAGACAGAGGAAGTTCGAGTTCGGAATAACCCAACAAACTTTACCATAATATTCGAGTGTCGGATCACCTGGCGTAAATGTTAATATGTTAAGTTTGCACTCTCTTCCGACTTACTTTATTGACTTTGGTGGCAATCCATGGGTGGCAATGCAGTGCTTATTAGATCTGTGAAAGACTCGAGAAGTACGATACCCACACAAGCCAATGAAAATATTATACCAATCAAAATAAATTTTCTTAATTCGATAACCTGAAATTAATTCGGGTCGTTGATCGCATATCTCTCGTTTCGTCGAGCAAACCCTTTTACTGTGTTTATGTAGCAGTTGATGAATGGGCGTGTTTCTTATTTTAGCTAGGAAATAACTACGCTCTTTCTTTTTATTTTTATCGTCATAAAAGCGGATCTTCTCAAAACGGAGGACTGGCAGGTCACCAACCTTCGTCTATTGTTGAGATTACAGAGATATCTTAAAAACACCAATATCATCAATTCTGGTTGATATCTTCCTGGAAATAGTCAGAGAGAAGGAATGGAAAGCGCTGTAGGGTAGGTGGATGTATAGAGACAGTAAAAAAGGGAAGAAAAAAGACAAAGCGAACAGAGCTCTCATTCAAAAAGTTTATCTAGACCATCTGAAAAGAAGGAATTTTCTTTGCCAAGAGTAAGAATGCTTTGCCAATGTTACCATTCTCTTCATTTCTCTTCCTCTCGTCATTCTTTCACTGGCGACGATGATCACGTCGAAATTATTATTATTGCTACTGTTATGAGATTTTTTAAATCTATTCTTTAACCGTTTCTTCTATTCTTCTCCTCATTACATCGTGTAGCACACACGGTCGTACATTATCATATTATCTTATCATAACAAAACTAATAGAAAACAACGAGCGGCATCAAGACAGAGGCGAAATTTTTGCCACAGCAGCTAACTGACTGTCGCTGGTGTTTATTTTCTACTTAATTGTATTACACATGACAAGCAGTCATATGAGTAACCTCTCTGAATTTGGTCTGCGAAGAAGTTTCTAACATTAGTAACCAGAGAACGGGAAACTGCTACATGGACTGCCTGCTTCAAGCTTCTCAAGAAGAAAGAAACGTCTTTCTACTTTTTTGTGTTGTCTTCTTTTTTTATTTGTGTGTGTATTTATTTGATTTAGTTTTTCTAGTCAGACACTAGGAAGCCACTCAAATCTATGTAGAATGGGAAGATGAAGCAGTGATAGTTACTTATCTGCTACTTCTTGTGTGACAGGACTAGATCACTGGTCAAATTAACTTGTTTGCTTACGACCAGTTTCTGATTTCTTTCCCTTGTTTCCCTTTTCTCGTCTCTCTCTTCGTCTTTCTATTCTGATAAATGGGCTATACGCGTCTCCACTTACGCACGCATCGGCTACAGGATTATTCGATGAACTGATATTCTCGCAAGTATAAATACAGTGTCATCGGTTTTCCTGCGAGAGAGAACATTGAAAGTAATCCTCGTTGGAGAGAGGACAAACTCATTGTTTCTCTAATTTCATCATCCTCCTCCTTTTCTCCTTCAGTCATTTACTCTCTCGTCTTTCTGCTGGAGAAATACCTCCTTTTCTCCTTGCAGCTAGCAGACGAAGAGACAGCCAAATGAGAAAGGCAAATGATTCCCATATCTCATCCGTGCCATCATTATCATTATTGCCATTATCTAAAGAGCGCTGTTCTTGTGGGTTCGTCTTCAAAAAATCTACTCCATTTCTCCTTTTTGTACTATTATTCCTTAGGTAGACTAGTAAACCGTACAAAAAAGCGCATAATTTACAACACAACACAGCACTTGCTACATAACAGTATAAAACAGTGCAACGCCGATATTCAGTAAGCATCACTGGCAGTGAGCAAATTTTTGGTGACATTTCATTGCTGTTAAGTGTATTCAAAGGACAAAAAATTGAGCGCAAACTTTATTCGCATTTGATAAACTCATGGAAGCGTAACAGAGCCTCACAGCGGCATTGTTTTTGTTCGCTGTGCATTATTTCCACCCTTGTTGTAGCTTTTGTAATGCTGTGCTAATCCGGATTTTTTTCACAAATTAAATCCAGTATTTAAGAGAAATGTGAGTGACATCCATTTTTCAAATGCAAACGTAATCAGGAGAATGAGTACAGTACAAATACGGCTGACAATTTAAACAATACGATTGCCTTTCGAGCGCCTTGCAAGCTGTCTGACTGGATAGATGGGATGAAAAACAAGTGAAAGGAAAAGGGGACACACCATTTTTCTTTGTCGACTATTGTTGAACAGATTTAGTCATCGTATCGTCTTTTTCTAATAACAAGAGAACGCTTTTCATTTCACTGCGTTGTTGTTTTCCTTTTGTTCCGATTTTCGTTACGAATTCATCACGGTGCTATTGCCCCTCTTTCCCTATCAACAAAGCAGTGGGAGAAAGGAAGCGGATGGAGAATGAGCGAAAAAGTCTTAAAGTACATTAGTATAAAGTCAGACAGTCGTGTACAGTCTTACATATATGCACCCATTTAGAAGTGTGTTTGTTGGACTGTACAACAGTCCTAATATGCATTTCACCATTTCTCTGACAAATTGTACGTGTAACCATTTGTAAAGCCGTAACGAAACTCGTGTGTGCCTGTCCGTTATTTCCCCGTAACCCATGAAACACAAGTCTTTTGTACTTTCATCGAAAGCGATGGCGAGACAGAGACATTCCGCCAATGAGTGCCCACTGCGCAAACAAAGTTAAATCTACTCAATATGACAAAGCAACTTTGAAACAACTTTAAAAATTATTATTTTAATGCACGCTTTATTAAAAGAGGAGTTCGTTGGCTCGCCCTTCTTCAGAAAAATGAATACTTTCTTATGCATCACCGTCTCTCTAATTTTGCGTGTGTTTTTGCTTTCGCTGATTTCACAACTAACAATAATACAATACCAACAAAATCCCCACCGCAGCTCTGACAATAAGCCCCAAATAAATCCAGGGAATGGACAGGATTGGATTACTTTTTGAAGGGCAATTCAGACGAAGATGTTTCCTCAGGTCTAGCGATTTTTAGATAAACAACAAGTGCACTTGACAACTGTGCACACACAAGTGTTTCATCCATTAGATGACTGGATTTTTGTAAAGTAAACATACACTGTAATAATAGCACTGATGAAATAATGAAAAGGTAATCCAGCTTTCATTCAATTTATTTCAACCAAAGCCGCTGAATGACTTTGAATGAATTGAGTTTGAAAGTACTCTCCAGTCTTCCTGGGCCTCAGCTACTTTCGCTATTTTTAAATTTAAATCATCTCAACTCATTTTGCTACGTAACAGCCTTAATATACATTCTGACTGACTCATCGTGCAAGACTGGTGAAAGTGGATTCAAGTAACTAGGGAAAATCAATTTCAATCTTAGAAGTGATCATAGAAAAAACTGTTACTGACATGTTTCTTTTGTAGTTTCTTCATGGTCGTACGTGCCTGTAAAGGGATCACAATCTCCTTAGGCATCTTTTCTAAGTAAGTATCTAGTTGTCTAATTATATTTTACCAGTAATTTAATAACAAGCTCAGCCGATGGGGCTCCCTATATATTTAAATGTCAAGCATTCTGGCTAACCAAAACAAAAGCAACTAAGTGAAAACAATTTTTATTATGCAGGATCTATATAACCAAGAAAGGAAACTGAGGCACGTCGCGTTCTTATGAGCCTATACATAAAATTAAATAAAATGATGTGCACTGACTATGGCAAAGAAAAGCGAGAATGCGGTCACTTGATTCATAAAATGAAAGTCGAAAGAAGTAATTTTTGATACTTTCACTTGTTTGCGGTGAATGGTTGCTTATGAATACCAAACGAGTGGGATGGTATTGTGAAATGAAGCAAAGGACGATACACACTGGTTATAAAATGTCGAGTTTTTGTTCGTACGTATTGTGTCTACTTATGTTTAGGTTTTTTAAAAGTTTACTTCTAGATGAAAATTATTGAAGAGCTTTTGTGTGTGTGTGTATGTGTGTTTGTACCTTTAGAAAATAAGATGGGAGTGGGGAGGGGAACTTGAGAGGTTTTGAGTGACTCTCCCGTGGCTGTAATTTAACATCAAAGTGGAATTTGGGAACGCTGAACACGGATGTACAAATCGTAAGTTGTGCACCCCGGCGCCTTGTTTCGTGCATAACCTCGTGCCAGAGTCGTTCCCTTTATCCTCCTACTTACTTAGTATTCGAATATAGAAGACGGAGTAAAAGATAAGTAGCAGGACTGTAAACAAACACACTTTTGTCTCATGAGTTTATCATGCTAATAATAGTCATTATATTAGCATAGGACTCAAACGCTTTTCTCATTCCTTCCTACAGAAAAAATAGCGGAAGGCCAGATGAAGAGTGAACAGTGGATGATTGCTGTAGGCAACGCAGAGAATCTGCAAAAGTATTAAAATTATTTCATTCCATTTCATTTTAATGCAAAGGAATAGAGAGATGAGACTCATCGGGTGGACGTATTTTCGGCGAAGCACCGCCCAGTTACCAAATACAAAATCAAATGCTCGTGTCCAGAGTTTCCTTTTTTAGGGTAGGAAAACCCACGGGGTTTTTGGTTTTGCGACCTACCTAAAATTGTTGTGGGTTTGGAGGTTTGGCTTTTGGGTACACATAAGGCGCTAATCGGTGAAATCTAAATTTTTAACAAGCAGCAGGTTTGTCTCTTACTTTAATTTTAATTTCATTTCTTCATATCTAGCTCCCGGGATTTAGGGGTTTGCTGCACTACTTTGTATATTCTAATAATATGCCACATTGCTACATATTTATAAAGAAAACTCAGGCGAACTTCGAATTACATCCGGTTTTTGGTTTGAAAAACCTACATAACCAGGAAAATCCTTCAAAAACCCTGAACAAAAGCATTTGCCTCATCATTTTATTAGCGTCTATCGACGCCTAAGGCACTATTATTTGTGCATCCCATCGGATGGAAAGAATTCTACCCCACATTACCCGCTGCATCTTATGTTTCAATTCAGGCGAGCGCATTTTAGCACGTTTAGTCATGGATCTCTTGGACGGTCCAAGTTGGACCCCATTGGGTGCCACCCCTTTCAGGAGCAGCGTTTCATCACCGTCGTTATCACCCGGTGACATTATCAACCTCCACTACCCAAGTGGAGAAGAAGCTACAACAGTGGCAACCGCCGCTAACATCAACAACATCCCCCTGTCGTCATCTACGCCTTCTTGCTTTCCAGAGCTCGTCCCTTGGATCACCGCCAGGTCACTGAATTTTTCAATCACCCCATTCCTGTGATCTAACCTGACACAGTAAGATTTGCGTTGTTTTCTACTCGTTGAGGGGTGTCGATCCAGACCTAATAATTTTCTGTTTTTATAATGACCATTTAGGGATGACCCATTGCCCGTGTACGTGGCGATTATGCAATCCTACCCTCAAATACATACGTAACCTACAATAAAGGAATGAGACAGAAGCGAAGTAGCAACGTTCAAGTACACTTATTTGTTACGGGTAAGAGACATCCTGCGACCAGTTACATATTCCTGTAAGCGGTGAACGGATTGCTTTCTTCCGTCCTACTAGTCAACTGCCTACAATTTTTTCAGTCTGGACATTGCCGGCGGACAAGTGCATTGCTTTCTGGTGTTGACGCGGTTCTCGCTATCCTCGCCAACTACATTTAAAAAATCCTGTCATGTGTTCATTCCCTCGTACATTTATGACAAACATTAATGAAAATCTGGTTGTAAGGGAGTATGCAGAGTAGAATGTAGGATGGTTATGAAACCCCACTCAATTACGAACTCATTTGCCAACTCGCTTTTGATTGTGTCCGCAGTTATGGTAGCGGGAAAAACGCAAAAACATAGTGATCATTAATTCAATCCAAGGTAATTGTTGTTCTTGTCAAAACTGAGGGGAAGTGGGTTCGGACGTTGCTCGCACCCAACGGGAATTTTGCATGTGATCTTGAATCAAGCCCAGAAAAGGATTCGGCTGGCTCTTTATTTTTCCTTCAATCTACTTAGAATCTGGTATTCATCTTTTACATAAGACTCGTGAGGATTCACAAGTTGATCTTCCTGCATGTTTCGCTTCTATTACAATTTTGCCCGCAAAAAGACATTTCGTCCTTCGCCATTAGAATAGGACACTCTCCGTACCTAACTTAACCAGCCTTAGACATTACTTTTTCTTCTCCTGAAGAAAAGAATGCATATCATAAAACTTTTTTCGTTTTCAAGGAAAGTTAAAAAGAAAGGAAGCGAGCACAAGTGAAGGTTCTCAAGTTGGAGAAATAGCAATAGTTTGTGTTCTCAGTTTTTCTTCGCCAAGAGAAACAAAGAGGGAGAGACAATGCTGGATTCGATAGTTTAAAACTCCATGACTTTTTTCTTTTTCCAAGTCCTGCATTCTTAAGCCGACATTGCACCATTACATTATACACAATATTATTGCATGCTTACTACATCACAATGCCCTTCGTGTACCATGCACACCAAAAGTATGCTCTGCAAAGAAGGTTATGAAAACTCTTTTCATCGTTGTCGACTTGATCTTCTTGTTCGCTTCTTCTACTCTTACAACAACTGTGTAATCTCTGAGGGTTGCTGAAGTTTCTACTTTCTACTGCGTTATTGCGATACGACAAGTACAATGTACGTAGGTCGTTTGGTAAATGTGAGCAGATTTTGCCTAAATGATTGCAAATTTTATGAGAATGCAAGTTTGTATGCATCCAATGATGTATCGTATAAAATTAAATACCTAACTCTAAAACATATTTTCATAGAAACGGTCCACGTTAGCATTAAGGGCTAGACATAATGTCTCAATTTTAATGAAACTTTGCTCCTTATATCAAGTCAGAAAGCCGGATTTTCTCGTAATATCTCCAGAATATATCCACAGTAGAACTCAATGTCGATAACTACATGAAAAGAATACTCTGATTCAGTTCACAACTCAAGTTTTTAGGTACAAGTGTATCCAAACTAAAACTGGAGGACGTCTAAGTTTATCTATTTATGACTTCCTTCAATTATTCACAAATCCACAGTGCCATCAAAGAGTTGTATGAGTAAAACGTGACTTGGCAATAAACGCATTTCTAAAAGCGATCATCTTATAGTAACCTGAAAGAGGCTACTCTTCCAGGGGCTGATTTCTTCATTGGCCAGCGCAATGTATAATTACTCTACAAAACTATTATGATTATCACCCTACAGTTGAATCAACTATTGTTATATTGGAAGGTTCGAAAATCCAAAAACTAATCCATCAGAGGATGCACGAACAAAAAAGTTTTATTATTTTCTTCTAAGTCGCGTCGCGCTAGTAAAACTTTGTCTTATTTTGTCAAAAGACCTACGTATGCATATTATGAACGTAATCGAAAGTAGCATTCTAGTGATTTTCAAAAATAAGGTTTTTCATGCTCTCTCAGGCATGAAATAATGCATTATGATGATGACGACGACAAGCAGATAACATCGTCTGCTACTCTGTACCCTGTACCTACGCTGGAATAGTCCATGTAATTTGAACACTGTAAGAGGGCACAAATAAAGTTACTTCACGTGTAGACTGATCTTGTGAGCAGCGGTGGCAGCAGCGTTATGAAACATGGTGTTGTCTCCTTGAAATCATGTATTTTTACGAGAATCATATCATACACGCTAAACTACCTAAGACCATTGTTATGCTTAGCAGCGAGATGTTCCCCGGTGGAAAGAAAAACATTGTTGTCTTACATGTTTCTATTGCGTAACCAGAGAAAGTATTATGTTTATTACAATAGTCTGATATTTTTCTTAACCGGAGGTATGGACCCACTTAAAATTTCTTTCAGGAAGCGGCTCGAGACACATGCGAAACAGTTCACGTTTCTTCTTGCTAACTCTGCTGATTATGCAAAACATTGAATAAATATACATGCATATCTTGCTTCGGATTTTTTCATAATAAAAAGGACACAACAATTTTTTGCTTGTCAGAACCATTCAGTTTTGGCAGGTTACCAGCATTTGACCAGATTCCATAGGACGTAAGTAAGGGAATAATTCCGCATCAGAAATCAGGAATGCAATTTCAATTGTCTAAATAAGATTAGGTTTCCTCGTCTCAGCAGTTAGAATAAATATAAGAGAGTGTATACCATTGGTTTCTGATTTCAGTAAACCTCGGGTTTGGAAGTTGTAAGCAAACCGATTTTGAAAACGGTTGAAGAAATCACATCCCATTAACAAAGACATTCTTTATTTTAGTAACCGGAGAATGTAATGTGCTCCCAGCGAAATAAATTGCGAAATGTGTCCTCAATAAAAATATTTACAGCATCATCAGGAAGGTTTTTAATTTGAACCAGTTAATTTTTTCTGAGTAGTCTTCTTCCACCCTTTAATGAAGGCAACAATAAGGCAAATATACTAAGTCGTTTCCTTAATTCAATCAGTTCAGTATGCCTGTCGTCAAGAACAGTTAATTTCACGAAAATGGGAATTGGACCCATTACCATTCACTTTTATCAAATTGGGAAAAATGCAGAGTCCTGCTTCGCTGAAAACGTGAGGCACTTTGTTTTGTGAACGAATCGCGATGCCGACTGGTATTCACTCTTCATTGTGATTCCAGTTTCGTGTTTAATTATTCCTCCACGCACAGATATTCCAGGAAAATTACGTCACCAGTTTGAATTTTGCTCAGAAATCCTTTTAATTAGGAAATGTTGGCAATAATTAGAAATGTATCATCATTAGGTTCTCAGGAATTATTTATCAAAACACTTTGAAACGGTCCTTTTCGTTCTTTGGCTCCTATGGTTGAAAATAAGAATTCAAAAAAAATCTATCTACTTCTACTCTGCTAGCTCTTAACTCTGAAAACCGCTTAAAGTTTCGTTCTACATACTCGAGAGCGGCAATCTTCCTTTTGAGTGGAGTCATAGTTTTGTTTTGTGTCATTCCTTCCTTCCGCTGAGAAAGCTTTTTAAGTTTATTTTTTTCTCATTCTGTAAAGGTTCATAAAGGACACATATCATGTATTATTGTGCGATGCAGAAAACTTGTTGTTCCAAGATAATTTACGGCTGACTGAGAACTGAGAAGTGTCATGAAGAATTATGAGTTTCATCATCAAATATCTCCATTTCGGTATACAATTTATTATTACTACACTTCATGCTAACAGCTCCGCTCTGCTGCATTCACAGAGTACCCTATATTTTATGTAACGGAAACTTCGAACCGAAAAAGCGGTTGTATCGCGGCAGTGATAAAAGCGGGAAAGATCTTTCATAATAATACACACTGCATACACAATGCACGCACACACTTTCTCCTTCCTTCTCAGATAAATTTGGAGGAGCGCCCCCAACACTGAATCTAGCTCTTAAACTTGTCGCCTCTCACTTTCCCAAGAAATGAATACATAGATAAACATGAATAGAAGTATGACGACGGTGGACTTTTTTCAGCGAGAGCGAGACGAAAGATTGCTAACCATTAGTTCGTGAGTTGTTTCTTCTCCCCTGTCATCACACAAACTGCAATGATTTAGTTTTGCTCAAAAGTAAACCTCTCGTCTTTCATTACAGCAACATTTGCTTTCGCGTGGTGCCTTGTGTAATTTGTTTACTGCGCTGCACATCTCACTGATAATTAAGATGAACAGATGCACGCTAGAGGAAGTCGTAGGTAGAAGAAGATGTGTGTACTTGCTATTCGTATGCATAACCAGGCTCAGCATCCTTACCACAGAGGTTTGACCTCCCTCTTACGAAGTTATCATGACACAGTAGCGTAAGTGGTCTCGTAAGTGGCAGAGGCACAGTCACTAGTCACTTGTCCTCCTGCCTACTACAATGCCCCGCTGCCGGCGTAAAGAAGGACAAAGCGAGCTGCAGCCGCCATCCGCATTGATATGAGCACGTCCTTTCCAGAGAAATGGCTCGCTTCATTAATTACAATTAAAAGAAACGGTTATTACGCAAGATAGATTAACTACACGATTTAAACGTTTGGCCATTTCAAATTTGCATATGAACGATATATTTACTTCATTCATTTCCTCTTGTCGCTTCGCTGCTAAAAATCTCGAATGTTTAGTTGCTGAAAATGACATTTTCTCCTAACTTTTATTTTTGTAAACTATCGCGATAAAGTAGTTGCGTGATCGTTTAAAACATCCAACTTTCATGCCCTCACAATAGCCTTGCTTCCAATTGTTACCCTTTCCTCTTATTATCATCTCGGTCTTTTCTCTCTCACAACAATGCCAAAAATAAGGGAGAACAAAGGTCGAGCGGAATTTGTTGAAAGGAGCGAGTGAGAAAGAATGAGGAAACACTGAGCGACCAAGGTGTAGAAAATCCTCCTTTTTATCTTTCATCTAAATATCTATTTCTTTCCACTCTTTTTTCAAAGCAACTTCCTTCGAACAGTTTAAGACTCAAGTTCATTTAATGATGACAATAACTGTAACATTGTAGTAATAATAATGAACAAATTAAGTAGGTCAGAGTAGAAAAAGTTGGATTGCACGAGGTATTTGTGCATGCTCCATTGTGTTTTCATAACTGTCCCCAAAATGAAAGCCGACATTACGCACAAGTTTCTCGACGGTCTTCTTTCCAAGTAAAAAAGTTATTAGAATCTTTCTCGTATTAAGCAGTCCGACTGTCATCTAGCCAGGTACCACCGTTTTAAAACGTCATAAGTAACCAGTAAGGCGCTAACTGTCAACAATTTTTACCACAAATATGTCGGACTGGAAAATGTATAGCTCGGAATATTGAAACGGACCTGGAACAGTGTAATGGTTCCGGCAAGTGTAAACAAAACGAAAACCCTGGTTTCCTTTGTTCTCTTTTTAAAATGAACCATTTTTATGCTAATTATATTTTTGTATCCAACCATCCAAGTTTAGTGACTCGATTGAATGGAAACAGCCCGATGAGGTGACAGTTTCTGGAAGAAAAAGCTGTGTTGTTGACGTCGTTTCATTCAAATTTTCCTGTAACACACTTGATTTGCGATTTGCGATTAAAGTTAAACTATTCTTAGAAAGTAGAGCGTTATGAAATGAATTTGTTGTTAGAGCGTCCCGCTGTTTGCTATCGATATAAGGGCATGCTACAAAGATCATCGCTGTGTTCAAACGAGGGTGAAACAAAATAACTTTCCAGGCTTTTATGAAGTATACAATGTTTACCAGCGCAAGCTGTGCATTTAAGCATACGACGAGTTATCCTTTTGTAAAAGTCGGAAATCCGACGATTTTATCGTGTGTGGCCAAGCTTTTTATATGGTAGTAAAGTATATTTATTAGACCGTACCTACACAATCATACAAAGTAAATTACATACTGCTCCGCTGCGAGAAGCAACGTTTAATGCGAGCCTGCAAGAATGGAGGTTGTCCAGAAAACGATCTTGTTTCTCATTTTATTTGCTTGCAAAAGAGTAGAAATAATGGTTGTTGAATCGGAAAGTTAATCCTTGGAGGGATGAATGCGTGCATATCTTAGACCAACAGTGAAACTCAATTGGTTCACTTTATACATGGCGGAAGAGGGAGCAAGAAAATGGAAAGGGAAAAAAGAGTTAGGCAAGGAAGCGATGATTTCTGTGCAAAAAGTGGGTCATGTTCTGCTTACCTATAAACTACTCATTTCTTTATTCGTGGAAGAAAATAGTTGTAAAGCATTCCACTCCCACTGATTCGAGGCGTTTTATTAGTGAGTGTATTTTTGGGTAACTTTAGTTCATTCATCTTGTTGACACAAAACGGAAATCCACCAAGAACATGAACTAAGCACGCCTAGATTTTTATTGATACACTCGGTTATCATTTCATTAAGTAAAAAAGAACCTTACTGCCTATGGGGAGTGCCTGCAATATGTCTTTCCTATCGCACTCCCCATAACTACTTATTTTTACCCTCCCCGCTCATTTTTTAAATATTCACTGGAACAACTCATTAAACATATTCATTCGCAGGAAATTCACAAATACTTGGAATTTACCTGGAAATCTGCCTAGTCTTGCTGTACTGTGTGGAAGTGGAAAATTTTCTTCTGTCTATTTGTCTTGATTTACCTTTACGGGACTTGCCCTAGAAGCTACATTGTTAAATATGTAACGTATTCTTATTAACTAACATGCAACTTTCAATGAGAAAAGTAATATGAAACACTGCGAGCAAAATCTAAAAATGCAAATATGCTAGCACACGTAACGTGTATCCTTATTACACATTCTGTCTCATCTTCATTGTTACACACTTCTAAAGAATAACAATAAAGCAGAATTGCGTTAACAAGAGTAGTTCAACAGAGTCCATTTGCTTAAAAAGGAAAATCTCCGTTGGGGCATAGCTCCATTCTAACTAGAATAGCTAGAGAAGATAGTTAAATTTTCAAACATAATCCATAATAAATACACAGCGAAACATTTTAAGGAAAAATAACATGCAACTTTCAACGATTTTCTCACCACAACATTCATACAAGCCAACATCTAAGGTTGTACTATTCTCTGCGTGTTTTGTAGCAAACGAAACAAAGCGGCATTTACTATTATTTAATACTATATCATAGTATACAGCATATCATTGTATATTCCTTTTTGCAACTCAATCTACTCTTTTTAATAATGATAACGAAAATTATCAGTTTTAAAGTAAACGAGAAAATCTCACAGACATTATTAATTAAGAATACTTAATAAAAATGGTAAGAATACATTTGCTTCGAACATAACGTTTCCTGCCGTTTCCTCCCCATAATCAAAGTCGTCACTTGAAAAAATAGTTGAGCCTAATATCTAAATTATTGATGCAATTTTCTAATTAATATTACAATCGCAACCATAAAATAATAATTATATATTTAATACCTTTGTGTCAGAATCAAATTTATCAGTGATAAATTATCATTTATCACTGACATTGACGCTTTTCATTAAGCAGTACTTTCTTGAGTAATGAAGCGCTGAAGGAAAACAGAAATGAGGCCAATTGTGTAATTAGACAATCACAATTTTAGATTCTATTTGAGTGGAATTCGAGGAAAAAACGATCACCAAACCAAGAAACCTTTCCCCTCCTTCTAATGAAAGTAAAATATGCATCGACGCATCCTCTCTCTTTTCCATCCTTTTCCCGAGACCATCATTCTTATTGCTCCATTTATTCATTCCATCACCCTTTGATAAGTGCTTACTTTAGTGCCTGATGATCATTACAGCATGATGATTAAGATGATGGTGATAATGAAAATGAAAATTATGTTGATGTCTAGGAAAGATGGAGAAAGAGGTGATCATAGTAACAATCATCACGGCAACAGTGGTAACACGAAAGGGGAAGTGAACCGAGTACATTTCGTAAGGAAGTTTTATTTCTTCTAGATACTACAAACAACCTTCAAAACACTTTTAGACTGAGAAACAAAGATTTGTTAGCTATTTTGCAAGTGAATGTTTGGAATGAAGCTCCACTGATGCCTCGATAAAATATAACTAAACCATGTCTTATTTTTACAGAGTTTAAGTAACGACAAAACAAAAATAACACGCAATTCTATACGAGAGAGATGTTTTATGGAGTTTATAAAGTATATTAGAATTTCAATTCTTTCTTATGTGTCATACCTCACATTCATCAATCTAACAATAGTTTTGGTGGACAGCGATGGAAAAATGTTTGCATGCTTTCATGAATATGCACTTGTGCTGTAAGAGAAGAGAAGCTCAATTCTATTGCATAGTTCACTCAAGTGGCGGATGATTGCTCTTATTGCTCATGTACTTAAAACCATTGTAAAACTTTTCAAGGGTGCTTGGCCTTCTGAAGCATTCATGTCAGTTCGAACGAATCCTTTGTCAAACACTTAAAATGCCTCTTAAACACTCCGTTGAAGATTTTCCTGATGAAAAATAGGTTCTGCATTTACAAGCATTAGTCACAAGCGGTTTAAATTGTGGAATTGCATTGGTAGCCATGATACGAATCTGTCCGCTTTCTCCTCAAAATTTTTAGACATTTTATAGCATGGGGAGTGATTAGTGTAAAAATAGAATGCTATCTATTTTGATAGAAAATTACTTACCTTGCGCCACATTCTTTTGCAGAAATTCCGTTTGACACAATAAAAAAAATCCTTTGTTAGTGAGAAAAACAATATTTCCTGCAATCAGTTTTCCCTATAAGAAAGCAGCATTAGCAAATGATTGAATGTGCTGTATTTCCATGGGCACTCATTTTTACAACGTTCCTTGCTAACTGCATGCGATTACACAAGCAACAAATCACGCACACCGACTCATTTCACACCATGTGCTCAGCTCAACCTATTAGGCATCATTATTATTATAGCTGCGAGATGCCTTGCCGTGGCCTCGTATTTTTCTCTGCTCCGCTGAAGAAGCTCAACCAAAAGCAAACTGGAAATATCACCATAATAATTCACTGCCTCATGACATGTCTCCATCGAAATGTATAATACAAGTCAGAAAAGGCCATGCGAGGCGGCATTACATAAAGGTAGCAGCAGATTTACATCTGCACTCTGTATTCACTCTTTTCTCCTCAGACAGTCGGAGTCACACAGAAATACGTGCTGCAAGATGTAATGTAGAAAGCGGTGCAAATGGATGTAGGGATGGCATTATGAAAGGGGAATGTGTCGGACTTAGAGAAAGGGAATCTCCTTTCATAAACCTGTCAAATCTTCCATAAATTCCCGTTTGCTCCGCGATGACTGGCTCGACTCGCCTCTTCTCACAAGGCCCCGTCCTATTTACTGAACCCATTTATACCATGGTCTGAATTAATATTACATTACGCTGATATCAAGCAAACTGCTACAAATTAATATGAAGGAAGTGAAAGCGTCTTGGAGTTAACTTGTTACAATGTTTCAGAAAATAGAAAAATCAAACGAATGAAACTGACTGGATGTGTCCGTCATATCTGTATCTACGCCTACTTTTACTGCTGACACTTCGTCACTTTTAGAGTTGACTTGTTGTGATGGGAGAACATTCATTTGACGGAGATGTACTCACAACAGACACTTTTTACTCCTTCGTACCCACACGAGGACACTTTCTTCGACAAACTTGGCTATGTTATACGAGCATTAGCGCCGACTAATTCTTTTTGTGGTGATCTTTCACTCCGACTAATGTTATAAATGCAAACGTAATATGATGTATGTAGGTGTTGTGAGTTAAGGAAGGAATTTCTTGAGAAAGAGTTGAAAGCAACTTTTTAGTGGAAGGCACTCAGAGGTGTATGTGTTGTGTGAGTGTGTGAGTGCGCGGTGCTCAGTGAATCTGCTCAATAAAGAGTCAGCACACATTTATATTATGATCTTGTACATGTGTGAAGAGACTAGAGTTCAGATGAAAATTTTTAAAGCTCGTACGTATATAAGTATGTTCTTGCGGTTGAACGACTAACCGTCTTTCATTCGTTTCCTTTACTTTCCTCTTTTCCTTTACTTACCTTCTCCCCCTCTTTCTCTCGTTTTCTCCTTTTCATTATTCGTTCACAGCCCTGCCTTGCACTGAATAGAAAAGTAGGAAGATGGGAACTCCGTCATGACATGACGCTTCTTGATGTGACTCAATTAGATATAAGGAAGGAAACAGAAGAAGAAAACTAACATGAAAAAGATGAGAAAAGAAGAAGAGAAACGTAAGGAGTGGTAACGGTGGTGGTGCTAACTCATTAGCATGCGGCTTGAGTTGGCTGACAAGGGGAAACGAGAAGATGAGTAATGTCACCACTATTACATGTGACTCGCGCCTCTCACTCTTTCTCCTTCCACACACTCACAGCCCTAAGTGCAAGTCTACATTTACCGCAATTCGCAAGACGTGGAGAAAAATAAGCAGGGAGAAAAGCGATATGGTCAAAAGACCGATGCTTTTACTCCACCAGGCACCATCACCTTCATTTTGTGGAAAGTGTCGTTATTTTTTCTCGAACCCAAACTCAACTTTTCTCTTTTTCTTGAAAAGATGAACGAACGCGTAATTCGTGTACCTGCTCCACTCCATTGATACTGCTACTTTATTTTGCCTTCACCACCAAGATAGATAGGCAGATGAAGCAGGAAGCCAAGGAAATGGCGCCTTCGTTTTTGCTGAGGCAAGGAAATCCTCTCATGTATTGAATTATAATGTTTGCGGAAATTTAAATATCGTTACCTAAGAAAAATTCTCTGCTACCTTATAGTACACTTTCACTACTTTCTCTCTCTCTCTCTTTCTGGCTAAACTAGGCTATCACTCTTGGGCATATCCGAAAAAGTTGGACACAGCCACGTCCTCCGTTCTAATTACACTTATAGCTTCCACTTCTTATTAATAATTAGAATTATTTATCATAAAAGTTTGCGACACAATTTAAAATTTAAAAGCACGTGGAGGAGTTGACCCGTTACTTGACGATGAATAGAAGGAAACCATCAAATTATTATTCCATAGGTGTACGGGTTTGTAAAACGCGTGGGTGCAAATATCTCTAGCATAACAAATGACAATGAATGATTTTGAGTCTACATCTTTATCCGTTATAGATCTATGTTCAAGTTAGGAAAGAAAATGTATTTTCAAGTGCATACATTTCAAAAGGCGTATTTCTTCTGAATGGATGATTATTAGGTTAATGCTACTATTGATGCAAAACAATGACATTCTTGACTTTCACTGTGTAACCAGCTATAAAAATATACCTCTGCTTAAGGTGTAAGGTAATAAATTTAGGTCTGCCTTTCTGACCCCAATTCCAACCCCTGACGGCAATTGAAATATGCGTCTTGCCTCTTTCCGTAACGGCTGCTTTTTGTGTTATTCCTTTTATCAGTGTTCTATGTTATGATCTTCGTGAAATTTGAAGTTGTCTGGCCAAATGTGAATGACTCAAAGGCATGTCTATCTTTCTCCTGTGAGATGAAAGTGGGAAGGAAATCTTGGCTGTTATAATTTCAATGGCTGATTGATTACAAAAGTAAAAGCTGAATACAAAGCATTGTAAATTGCAGACTCAAAAGATGGTGTTTTTATCTTTAGGTAATTCAATTTCGTCAAGTAGCCCTTCAGTGGGTTGAGATAATCCAATTTCTTCACGGTTGCCTTAGTATCGTGGATTACCTCAACTTTTGTATTGCTTTATACCACAACTATCAATAAGCTGTTTCACCAAAATACGCACTGCAATATACTCGTTGTAGATCAGGAAAATATGTCTAGAATACTTGGTGTCTACAAAGACGTAGAAATTCTTCACGTGAATATAACGAACGCTACATGTCTCAAAGATAATGCCAAGGTTATTTGTTCACGAATCGAGTGTAAAAGAATATCATTACTTTCCTCTTCGCCACTCTAAATATTTTTAGTGCCAGCAGAGAAAAGTCAGAAAACACCAAGTGCACACCTTACTTATACAGCAAAAACTAGAAAAAATTTTAGGCACGCACGCTCATGTCCATCGAATCCCTAAAAATAGTTGCAAAAGCGTCTTGGATATCGAAGAAATGAAATTCCTACAAAACGAATAAAACATTCCAAAAAACGTGGTATCCTTAGGTCATCCGTTGGTGCACACATGGAGATGTTGGGAAAAAAGAGTAGAATCTTGCATGAGTTGTTAGAAAGTGGAAGAAAATTGAAAAAGAAAGGAAGCACGAGGAAAGAAACAAAAAGGTGGAAGGGAAGCAGAATTGAAGAAGAGTCAACAAAACTGTGGGTGAGTACAAAAAAGGAAAGAAAGCAGCAGGAACAATTCAATAAGTGAAAATGAGTGAAATGTGAAAATTGTATATGCGAAGGTAACCAGTCTTGAGGAGTTCAATACAAAAAGTCATTGTTCCATACACAGACGTTCAACGAACCCACACACCTTGAGGAGAAAATGTGTACAAGTAGAGTTATAGAATATAATGTATTGGGAGAAAGCATTATAACTGGATACCTAAAGACAATTATACCAAAAAGGGATGAAATGGAAAGAATAGCCCACAGAATTCCAGAGAGTAACAAAAGGCTCCATCACACACTGCAAATAACCGGAGATTTTCTCTCTACTCAAAGACGGTTATTTTTCCTCAAATTGCTTTCGGCAAGGTTGCTTTATATAAATTGCAATTTTCTACCTATTGTAGGGTATTGCATTCGATTAAACATTTTGTAAATTCATTCATCGGTTATCTTCAGACAAATCTTTACATTATCATTGAAACATTTTGCTTTGCAAAGATTTGCAGATTTTATTGCGTATATACAAATAACACTTTTCAATCTAGTGCAAATTTGTTGGAATGCATCGTTACACTGAGACAGATTGAACAAAGACACAAATCCGAGAGAACAGGGAAAGTTGTTGGTTTTGTTCCTAAAATGTTATTTATTTTACACAGTTTGTTTTGTAACGTGGTTTTATGTAGAACACCAAAGTTATTAATACCGGATAAATGGGAAACGTATTTCATAAAAATTTTTGTTTGTGTCCTCATTCTGACCAAAATTCATTTCACTTCTATCCGATATTTTCAATTCAAATTATAAATTCAGGTTAAAATTACGCCACCCATATTTGCCAGACTAACCTTGGATAAAGCAGGTAATATTGGACATACAGCAGCGATTTTATATAACAGTAATTACAAGAAGAACCAGACTGCATGTCTTATTAACAATTAAAATACTTGCCGACAGCACGGTCAGTTTTGCAATTAATAGAATGACCTTTAAAATGAGACATCGACAAGTTTCTTCATCTGCTTTATTTTTACAACTTTTTGGTTTGGCTTTCACCGGGGAACTTTGCACAAGGTGGTTTACTTAAAACGTTCACGGTATTAATTTTAATCAATTTGAGAACGAATGAAAGTTGAAGCAGAGAAGCACCGAACAGCAGGGCAAAAACTGAGTAAATTGGTAAAAACGCGAAAAATAATTGGATTCCTATTACAGAGTAATCAGAAATGGTTCACTCGAAGGTATTACAAGGTAACTTTGAGTGGAAAGAATTTAACGTGTTGGAGACAGAAAGGCAAGTTCTAACTAGACAAGAGTGGAGAAAGCTCTGCCTCTTTTGAACAAACTACAACACTTGTCGAATAACCTAATAAGGTTAAATCATTCTCATGGCCGTGTACTTCTCAAACTTTAAGTTTTTCATAAATGTTTTCCTTGTTTCGAAATTGAGTAGATGCTATCTTTATATATGAACTATATTTTTGTATAGCATGGTCGTTTAGACACAAAATCACCTAATATACTCTCTAAAAAGACATGTCATAGATGGTACGTACCTTCGGAACGTGGTTTGCACATCTAGCTGCTTTTTATTTTCACCGTCAATGACGAATGTTGTAATATTATGTCGTCGTGTGCACTATTGATGCATATCCATTTCAAACGTGTTTTGTATGCTCAACATACGAGCAAAGTTAACGGATGTGAGTGTCGACTGTCGAGACAAAATTGGAAGTGCGAGTGAAAAATGCAGCTTTGTTGCCTGTGTCGTGTAGATGGTCATAAGATTAGTTGGAGTGTGTATAGAATAAAAATCTGCCTTTCCTACAAAGAAAAATGGTGAAATAGTACATATTTCAATGCGATTATTCTGTGCACAACTTAAAAAGGCCTCTAGTACACCGGACGTGGCCTTAGACATGAGGAAGGGGAAAGATTGCAGAAGCAAGGGGACAAGGGATAAGCTGTCTCAACAAAGAGAAAGAAGGTAGGCAAAGAAAATGTTAGCATCTGAATTTCGGCGCAGTCAATGAAGGGTATACCAAGGGTGAGAGATGGAAAGCAGTTTGAATTGACACGCTTACCTTTATGATCTGTCTGCCAAAAGGAAATAAGTGGACCGGTTCAAAGTTTGGGAATTGAAGACCAGACACAATGTAGAACGTCTTAAATTACCATAATCAATCAACAGACCCCCTTTTTCAAAAACGTAAAAATAGTTTAGAAGCTGAGGAGATTCGTGTACGATTTAAACAATTATTTATAGGTGATTTATTAATGCGTAACTTTGAGTAGTCAGGCGTTAAGATAATAAAAACAAAAAAAAACAATATAGGTCCATTGAATTCATGCACTAAGTCTTGACCCTGATTTCATGTCACAGTCCATAGCATTTCATGTGGCTGATTCGTGGAAGAAATGTGGAATCCAGCATCCTTTTCTATTTCCCCCATTGCGTTTCACATCCAGTCTAGGAATGTTTACTCCCCATATCAGAGGTAATGTTAAGCACTTCGAGCCAAGAAAAAATGCTTGTAGCAAGTGATAACCTACACGGAAATGTGCTCATCCTCATAACCCTGCTCATGTAACTATTTCAAACTCAATTGTATGTGACTGTATGAGGGAAATGTATGGCAGGAGTTGAACAATGTTCAACAATATGAAATACCGTATACTTTCAACCCATATCTTTGTACTAATACGGAACGATAAATTGGCGGAGATACTGGTGCTAAGAAGAACTGTTTTTCTTCTTCCAGCAGCATTGAGGCACGTCTGGTAAAAAGAAACGTAAAATGAATTTTTGGCTCATAAAAGTGGTATACCGCGTGATTTACTGAACAACTATTCAAGTTACATTTTCTACGTGATGGTTTGATTTGGCTATTTTCACCTTAGTTGACATTCACATAACGGAACAAAATTATATTATGGCCAAGTAAGACATCAAAAATATACTGAATTAAGAACGAAGTTTTGGCAGCCGCGTCCGAGACGTCCTTATGATTAAATTGCTGATCAGAACTTATAAAATTTAAAACGGAAAACAAGGCTATTCCAGCAGTCTTTGTACTTGTCCTTTATTGTATTACGCAGACAAATGCAACAATAAAAATTCACAACAGTAAGAAATTCATCAGTTTTTTCGGCCATGACAATATAAAGTGGAAAGAATGACAATTGTTTGCTTTGAAGGACACGGAATACGAAAGTACAATTTTGTGGATTGGCAGAAATTTTTATATGTACTTTATTTTATTCTACACTCCAAAAAATAAAACCATTTTGGCCGAGGATAAAAATATTACAACCTCCGCCTTGGGATGTACCTTTTTATTTGGTAACTGAAGACAAGAAACACCTTGAATTACTTTCACCAGATCCGTCCGAAGAAACATTAAACAGATTCAAATGTTCAACTAGACATTGGGTAGGGACATGATGTTTCTCTTATTTTATAAAATATTGTTAGGCAGAAGAAGGATGGTGGATGTATGTGACATAAAGCATATACATAGCTACGGCGAAGAACAATTCACCTGAAAAGTACCTTTAGTCTCTCTTTACAGAGATACACAAAGCGATGTGTTTTTGCTGCTGCTTGAAGGAGTATGAACATCGAGAAAATTTGCTGGACTAGGCAGCGACCAGCATTTTTCTCTTTGCCAATCTATTACTCCATCGGTTTTCCCCACTACATTTTCTACATTTTCAGCAGTTTATTGTAACTTTTATTGTTTTAGGGTGCTCAAAAGTGATTATTGAATGCTTGGCTTTACCGTGTTTCCTATCTCTACTTTGCACTCCTCATTTCTCAAGTCTTTTTGTTAATTTATACGTGGCCACTACTGATACAGCAGTCTTCTTATCGCCGACACACATTTCTGTATATCGATGAACCAGCTTCGTCAAAGTTGATCAAGTATCTTCAGTGCAACTCCTTTTTGCGCATTCTGCGAGAGGAAGCCTCTTTTACTTTCCCCACTCGCCTTGTTTCTTTTTTCTTTCTTCTTTTACATCGTCGTTTCTATTTTCGTTTTTGGTTTCTCTCTCTTTCATGTGCTCTCGTTTTTTCTCCTCTTTCTCTCAAACCTCATTCTCTTGCCAATTTTTGGCACACATCCCACGAATTTTTCGCCTTTTCATTTTGGCCAGTGTGCAAAAAAAGACAAACAAACGAAGTCCTGCTACCATTATCACTAATATTTTTGTCTGCTCTTCTTCTGCTCTTTTGACTGAGCGTACACATGCTTTTCTTGCCCACACACACTGCACGCATTACAATCATCCAAGCAAACTTATTATTGAAGAAAGCACATACAAATCACAGGAGGGAAGCCGGCATATTTTTAATAATGCTATAACAGTTCCTCTTCTCTTCATTTCAGGCCGGAATTCAGTAAAGAAAGCTGCAATAGAAAAGTTTTTGACTGAATGTATCTAAGTATTTACCTACATTTACAGCGTGACACAGGACAGCTATGGCTATATTATTTTAATGCTGTTTTTGTACACGTTATGCCTCTATTATTACATGTGATTCATGTACTTACTTTTATGCAAGAGTTACTCCAAAGAAATCTCTACTTACCTAAAAAATGTGCTGCTAAATAATATGATAGTGCTTTTTGAAGTAGAAAAGAATTGCTAGATTTGGGATTCTTCGAAGAGGAAAATAGAGGTCGGTTCATATATACTTAACTGAGCAATGCTATGGGGGGCATCGACGGAAAACGGCTTTGTACAATATTTTAGTGACGGCAACTTGCTATTTGCTAGGCATTATCTTGGCCATGAAGAAATTTCCATTCCTCTCCTGACCAGACGAAGGATTTATTTAGCGCACATACATTATCTTTGGCGCGTTGTGCCATTTATCGATAATTCACACCGTCGCAACCATTTCGTATTCTTTATATTCTGTATTCTTTAGTCTCAACCAGCAAAGATTGGAACACACTTAATAAACAATAACTGTTATTATTTTACTCGATTGAAAATAACCTGCGGACATTATGTTACTTAAAAACGCATGTACATTAGTTTTAGTAAATAAATGTTCATCATTTTAATTCTTCTTTTCTTCGACAAAGAAGATTTCTTTTTTTGAATTTTTTTTTGTGGAAAATTCCTGCGAACGGAAGTATGCTCAAGAAAACATTTTGTTGCTTTGCCAGGAATTTCCTGTCCTGCAAGAAAATATAAGCCTTTTGCCCTTCTTAGGTTCCCCATCCTATTCTGTAATTCCGTCTCCTTCTGACTTATATTTTTGTAATTTTTGTTGCTGGAGGAAGCACAGAGAAAGCTACTTTGGTGAGACGAAGAAGAGCTGTATGAAATTCACTTTTTATTCCGAGGAAATAATATACAAAGTATGGAAGAAGCGGGGAAAAATAAGCAGAGGAATTTATAGCACATTCTCTTTATAATTCAATTTCATCATGAGTTCCGAAACATGTAAAGGGATGAGAGTGTGTGTGTGTGTGTGTACTCTCCGACAGGATTCTTGTAGTCAAGATGTCGCGGTTCTATTGAATCAAGTCGAAGCACTATTCCTTACATCACTTCAATAGCGATGCGGTGGTGGTCGTTGTCTCGAAGTTAGTTTTGGGCCAATCCTTACCCTTTCATTTCATCTCGGTTTCTATACTCATTTATACGACTCAAAAGATTTTATGACGTTCTCAACTCAAAAAGAAGAAACCCTTTTCTCTGCTGCTCTGTTTCTTTTCGCCTTCGTTTGGACTAAGCCGAAAATATTTTTATGACTTTGTACAACGAATGGGATTCCTTATAAGGGTCTTATAGATATAGAATTTCTCCTTTCCAGCGAAATCAATGCAGAAATAAAACGAGAGTTAGAAAATTTCACTTTGATTTACTGGGTTCTTTTTTATAGTGCATGATCATAAAATGGAATCTGATGACCGTTTGGAAATGAAATCTCAAGCTTGTGAGAGTTACGTGTGGGAAAAAGCTCATGTATAAAGTATAAAGTTACCTTCCTCCTCTTCCCAAGACTTCTGGGGAAGCGTGTTTCTCTCTCTCTGACGATGGTACTTATTATTAGATTACATGCA
This sequence comes from Cyphoderus albinus, assembly GCA_021029165.1. Classification (NCBI taxonomy): domain Eukaryota; kingdom Metazoa; phylum Arthropoda; class Collembola; order Entomobryomorpha; family Paronellidae; genus Cyphoderus; species Cyphoderus albinus. Next base: position 30,335 of record VYYJ01000224.1, read on the forward strand.
ACGATGTAATTCCATAGTTGACAAAAAGGGAATGAAATGAAAGAAGAACAAGGAAGACTGAATTTTTTCTCTTCCTACTAACAATTGCACAACATTCGAGAGAGCCTTGACGAAGCTTTCTTCATTCCGCTAAAGACTTGTCCTCTCCCAGCAATTACTTACCTACAACGTTGAGTGTGTAGTGAAGTATTTTTGGCGGATGAGTTGACATTTGACACTCGTATGTGCCCGCATCGGATCTTTTCACAGCCGTCAGTCGAAGCTGCCAGTCGTTGGGACTCTCAAAATGGAGGCTTTGACGAGCATCTGAGATGTACGTGACGAGGCCGTATGTGAGCAGTTTTAGATTATTCTTCTCATCTCTTTTCATCCACGAAATCTGAGGAAAAAACATACAGAAAAGGATAGGTTATAATCACGAGATTTTATGATTTTACAGTTCTTATGAGGTAACGAGGGAAAACTCGTGCATGCTACAAGGTGCAACACCCACAGGATCGTGGAAAAATAAGAAACAAGATTATGTGTGATATGGTGAGTGAATGGAAGCAAAACATGTACAAAGAGATAGACACACGCACAGATTTAGTTTAGTTTTTCCGTCAGTTAGTGTCTATCTGTCTAAACATGTTTCGGTCTTTTCATGAGGACCACAAGGAGCCAGAGCCAGCAGCGATTGATTGGAGATTGAGGTGCTCCCACTGTTCCGCTATTCTGCTCGTTTCTTTCACCCTATGCACAATGTAAGACATGCATGAATGAATACTTGCATCAGGCATCAAAGTGGAATTATGTGCTGGATTAGATTTGTCATGTGGGGAAACGCTGGGAAATGGACGAAGAAAGCTCAGATTGTGCACAAACACACACACATACAAAGTAGGAGAGATAGGGAAACCGAAGGTTAACACGAGAAAAATTATAATTTTTCAAGAAATGAGGTATCAAAAGATTTCTTTCCGTGGCTCAGCATTTGCCGATTCCTATTATTATTTAGTTATCCTATATAGCAATTTATATACATTATGTAACATGTAATGTGAAAGCAAGTCCTACCCCGATACTTTGTTTCCTGGGCACACAAGTACGAAGGCCGAAATGGGAAAATTCATTGAACTGGAGAAAAGCACACACAAAGCAAAATAATATGCACGCACACAGTTTTCTCCCAACCACAGCTTATCTAGTGCACGTAAATTTTATTATGGTCCGTCGGGAGAAAACATGACCATCAGTACGAATGCAACTTAGGAATTCGGGGATGCTTTATTATATAAGCATAAAATCCCTTTTGGGTTAAAATGATGTCGATTTGACCATTCTACAAGACTGGGACATGTAGACAGTGAGATTGGGGGATTGGAATGAGGGCCAGTGTATGTTTTAGGTCATACACAATCATAAATACACGTAGACAAATATTAAGAATGGCAATGGTGTGGGAAGATGAATTGGTGGTGATGGCAGTAGCAGGAACTACGACGGCACTGCTTTGCTTTACGTGGTTTAATACGCAGCAAAATTCGTTCTTTCTTCTCCGTTGTATTGCGTAACTGAACAAATGTATCAAATTATGTTTGAGGCAGAGTCAGCAAAGAATATTAATATAGTTTCATTTTTCCTCCGAAAGCTACTCTTCTCCAGACTACCTTTAAAGACGGTTTTTAGGAAACGTATGTTGTGTAGAGACAATATATCCATTGTTGGTGTTGTATTGGTGTGTACTTGTTGTGGTTTGTTTGATGTGTGCTATCATATAAAAACTGGCCTCGCAGCGGATAGACATTATAGTTACATTAGTAAGGAACACTAATGTAACTTGTGTATCATTTTAGAGCGTGTGCTCAAAGCTGCACACGTCGTTAAATCTACTTTGAATTCAACCCTGTTCTTCTCCTGTTTTGCAGTGGCTGGGGCGCTCTTCGTTTTTATTTTTCTCACAGGCCAGCGGTAGCAAGCCACAGTGGTGAGATGATACTTAATCTTGTTTTGTGCTTGCTTCTCCTACTGCAGAGGACTGCTGCACATGGAACAGTGTCCGGGCTCGGATTCTCGCGAAGCTGATCCACGTATTCAATGTAAAATTACCATTTTTCTCCCAGAATCTCCTCTTTGAAGCCCAGTTTATTATAAATGTAGCATAGGCACAGGAGAAGGAAACGTTCGTTGTAGTTTGATCCAACTGAGCATTACCACGACCAGAGAAAGTAAGAATATGCAAATGCACATATCCTTATCTTCGCAAAATATCTTCATCCCTATAGATAAAATATCGTTGTGGCTTGTTGGTAGGTTGTGTATTTATGCAATCTAGTACCTACACACTGTCCTCATAAGCCCTTGTACGAGTTTTACTTTTAAAAACAATTATAACACACAGTTGTGTGGTGTCGACGAGTTGACTACCGCTAGCCGACTGGGCACTTGCCCAAATAGCCGCTCAGCCAACACGGATAAAATCATTCGTGAACTATGCTGTGTCCTGGAGTAAGCTGGGAGAAAGAGAGACATATGAATAAAGTGTGTGTATGTTGTGTGAGAAGTGTAACTAGTCCAAAATTCCGTTTGACTTTCTCCTCTACCTCCTCCTCCAAGTGTAAACTTTTTTGTCCACTTTCTCCAGAGCAAGTATGTACAAAATAATGGTGGGCTCAAAAATAGACAATAAAATGAATGTATATTTCAAAGAAATGGATCTTGATACTTTAGAAAGAGAAATTTTATAAGGTTCTAATGAATCATGATGAAAGGAGCGGTGCAGTTTTTACTTACTTTTTCAATCTATATATGTATAGTGAGACAGGCAGAAAGTTCGAGAAACCTTGTGAAGTAGGAATGATGTACGTTGGAAGGCAAGTCTTGACATCAGTCGTTTTCCACTACTTCTCAAGTCAGAAAGCTGAAGTGGATAGAGAATGGCGATTTACTGATGAACTACTCATGGACTGGTGGTAAAAAGACTGCCACTGCCACATTGTGTCCGTCTGTCAGTATCATTTACAACAGTCTGCTCAACGATGGGAAAACAAATGTATGGATGATGCCAACTAATGTTGGATAATACCTCAATTATGTATGTTGGAAAGTAGACAAAACTGTACATTTGTCGGCATGCACTCATTGCCACGGTTTTTACTCTTTCATTAATGACAGATATTTTAGACGGAAAATTGAATAGATTAACAAAAGAAAAGTCCAAACGTTTCTGCATCCTGAAAGATAGATCAAACCTCATGCAATCTGGACACAAGAATATATTTACGTAACGTGTCCGTCAGTTGAATTTCTGTTTATTAGTCGTGTTGTGTAAGAGGTCTGGTTCAAGATTCGTTACGTAAGGAACAATGAGTGGTTTGGGCCGCACATTCAGGAAAAAATACAATGCTTTTGTTACAATTGGTTGAAATCTTTTCGTCTTTCCTTCTTGATGTATCTTTTTGGCAAGAAACTAGAAATAGGCGAGTTTCTTTCCTTGTTAGCTTTTTGCAGTATAGTATAACACCAATTCCTGGAAATTTTTTCTGGCGTCAACTAAACGCAAATAAAATGGACTTTGGCTGCTGGTGGAACTCGAATTCAGCCAAAGGGCTCATGGAGCCATGAACAGACTTGTTAATACACGCATTCTTAAGAAGAATTCGAGTTACATCTTTGCACTCATCCATGCCCTACTTACTCATTTTGGAGCAATTTTCCGAATGTGTCTTAGCACTGCTGCCATTGAACATAAAGGCATTTAGGTATGTGAAAATTTCAATAATGGAAGTAAGCAGGCATGTATGTGATTAGAGTTACAATTTACGTGGAGACTCACAATACGTCTTTGTAGCATGTACTCGGCGTCTGGCGGAGGCTGAGAGTGAGTGCAATAAGCGTTTTCTCCATTTTACATCGGGATGCCTATAAACAAACTCTTCAAAGGAAGCATCAGCGGCGGACTTACAAAGTCAGCGAGATCGACGGGAAGCCATTATCATTAAATTGCATTTTAAAATTAGATTTATCGAGTTCGGTGAAAAAGTATGGTAGACCTCCAGACTGTCGGAGCAAAAAACGGATAATGGATATGGGTTAGGCATGTACTTATTCTTTGTGTGTGTTTAGCTTTAACAAAAAAGTATGATGATCTAACGGGAGAGATAACAAGAAGGCGCTTTCAGCTTCTCCTCTGCTCTCCTAGTTTATAAATCCTTTTTCTAACTCACTCCTTTCCTGTCTTTCAACGTGGCCTTCTTCTCATCGACTCGAAATCTGTTGCTGTAGTGAAAATGAAATATTTCCGTACCCATTACATCTATTTTCCGAGTTAGTCTGTTTGCACAGAGAAAGTCGGATGAGTAGCAGAAGAAAAGGAGAAAATGAATTTCTTTATTTATTTGTCCACACAAACTGCAAACAAAGGATGAAGTAGGAGTAGCCGTCAGCCTTTTTCCTACTTCTTCCTTACCGTTCATATGATATTTATATTACTACAAGCCCGACAATGACCGCATAAGATCGCGTCGAGCTCTCTCCATTCCATCCTCAGCTTCTTTTCCAAACGGATTTTCAAACAAAAATGCTTTTGTGGGCCAGTTGTAATGGACCATTACTCCTTGTCATATTCTTATTATTCTCCATTCATTCTGTACTTGAGCCATTTCAAAGTGGGTAGAGCGGTTCATAAAATTTCATCCTCTTATTGAGATTGAGATAACTTCCCACATGTCTAACTCTATAAGCTGTTTTCAGCACGGATTATTTGAGCGGCTTTTTAAGCGCTGTTGAAACTTGTTAAACACCTACTCGTCATACGAATGTCAAAAGAGTGATACTTGGAAAAAGTTATTAAGATTCTCCTCAGGATTCAATTTAATTAGGAAGTAGGAGTCGGCACGATAAAATGTCTTCGAAGAAGTTTTGCAGCAAACAAAAATATATATAGCATTATGTTTGGACTTACAATAGTATTACCCTATTTTTTGAGAGGGGCAAGTTGAGATTGCGAGGAATGCAGCGATGACCACCACAATTCATTTAAAAATCTGTAAACAGAAACGTGAAAAATAAAGTCTATTTTTCACTCGCATTGGGACATTAGGATTTTTCCCACGTCTCTAAATCCTCGCACACAAGCTAGAAGGATTCACCCATGCGGGAGTCAAGTATCGAAATACTAAAAATACACTAAATATGTAGGAAAATTTATCTACCTTGTACATATTTACTGTCTATTTGCTTTGTATATGTGCAAGCTAAAGCCGAAAAAAGACCTTTAGGGTTGAGGGCGACCGAGAAAAATGGTAAAGTGAATGGTCCTACTTCCTATTTCGGCTTCACTTTTTTTGCCTATGTGCTCGCGAAAGGAACAAACAAATATAAAGTCCGGGAGAGAAAGTGGCTGACCGCACACGGAAGTAGCTACCAGAGGGAATAAAGACACTCTTACGAAATTCGACGATAACAACTTAGCGGAGCAAGGCTAACCTTGTGACTGTATCCTACATTGTCTATTGCCACGCTTCCAGGAATTGTAAAGGATGGCAAACACAAGTCGGTAATAATGTCCTCATCCTTTTTCCTTTCTCTGTAGGCTCCACTATAATTATATACCTGGATTGCAAAGCTCCGTTAGCTTTTGTATTATTGTTTTTTCTCTCTAGCTGTAGTTATTGTGGCCACACAGTCCTTCCTTATAGAGCTGTCTTCACTCAATTTTCTTTTTTGTGGTGTTTTCCGGATATGGACGTAATAAAGTGGAATGTTGCTGATAGGAATATAACTTTGGTCCGCTGTGTCAGAAAGTAAGTTAGTTCGGTATGGTTTTGGGAAGGAAGAAGCAGAAGAAGCAAGAGAAGAAAACTGGACTCCTCTGTCGCATATTCATTGTATGATCTTCGGGGAGAAAACCGGAGAAGGAAAGCACAGCGTCCGTGTGAATCTTGCGTAAGGATATATATCATTTTTGTTCCTTGTTTTTCTCTAATAAAATGAGAGTAATACTAGAAGCGGTGCTGGTGACAGTGGCTGGTGACGGTAGCGGCAGCAAAAGCAATGAAATTGTGCTAAAAGTGACCCATATATCTCTTGAGAGAGAAAACAGAGTCGTGGCGAGGGAGAAAGTAGAGAGCAAAAAGAGTGAGAGAGACTTCTAACAAGAGTTGCTAATGTCATATTATTTATATGACTGGTAGCTCTCGGCTAGAATTTAGAATAGGTTCTTAATCAAAAGAATTGTCCATGTTTTCTTCGCTTGTGCGTTTTCGAGAGAGCTTAAAGAAAAAACGGGGAAAGCAACAGAAGATCATATAACCGCCACCGCACAAGCACCGCACACCCAGACGCACACCAACCAAAATATCATCATCATGGCCCTACTCACTTTCTACATTACACCAGAAACTGAATATACACTTTACGTAAGCTGTACACATTTATAAATTGCGACATTTTAAGTAACATCAGCTAAAGCAACACATAATCTATGTAGACACGTACGCGACTAAAACACATTCTAGCACTATGAGTAGATACATAAACCAAAGCTGCCGACATTGGGCAATTATGACGGCAACTTTACCAACTGTAATGCCATATTAGAGCAAGTTTTATGTACTTTTTACACTCTGTTGATGACGATGTTGGTGAAAAGGTTCGGTTTCTAATTTTCTCTCTTTCCTTAAACGCTATTAAAGCTTCTTGCTTTCAAGGAAAGAGAGTAGCATGTTTACAATTTTTATTTGCTGGAGAAAATACCTCCTATTCCAGGGAACTTCCTTTGCTTACATAAAATAATTTGCATTTTTTTTATTTTCAAGGCTTACACAACTGACTCTGAATGAGGATGAAGAAAAAATTGCGCAAGATGGAAAATGCAGCGATGGTTGACATAATACATGGGAACATTACCTAACCTACATTGATTCATTTAAATAATCAGTGATATGTGACCGTGCACATTGTTGTATGCATTCGTGTAGCTCCTTTCCAAGTGCTGGTACGCATCGAACCGAATAATGAAATTACAACCACATTTGCTTCGGCCTTCCTTCATGCTACCTTGAGCCCTTGATGGTCATTAAGTGGAAAAACGAGGTTTCTCTCTATTCTTATAAAGGGTTTCATTTATTTTATAGAATATTATTATTATTATTGTCACCATATAGTCGTTATGTGTACTTTGATTCTTATTGCAACAAGAGAAAGCGCAGAAGAGTGAAAGAAGGGGAAAGAAAGCGAAAACAATATTAGATACAGTTGTCTGTTCCCACTTCAATGATCGTTTCGGTACGCTAGTTGACAGTTGACTTGGCAACTTAAAACTTGTGCTTGTATATGAGAGAGAGGCAGCAAGCCAACAAAGAACGGGAATGGGGGTAGGACGCCGAGGTCTCTTGTGGAAAACATCGTTTCTCCAAGTCAAGTCAGTATGTCACTACTTGTTAATAATTGCAGCGATTTCACGGGCAACCGGCAATAAGCATATTACACACACGCACTCACACTCAGCCACCGCTATTCATCCTTTCTTTATAACCTTTGCCGCAGCTCTCCTCTTCTTTCCCTCACTTTCATACTATCCTACCCGTATTCTTCTTAGACTCGTTATTATTATTTTATCATCGTCATTATTATTATTATCTTCATTTCACGTGGGTCATCAAGTTAGGCAGTGTCGTTTTGTCGGCTTGACTTTTGCCTACATAAACTAAGCGGTGCATTCACACTCTAATAAATTAACCGTCGAAATTATTAAATTTTATATTGTTCAGCCGCTGAACTTCAGCGGCACTCTCTACCCTTGCAGAGATGTTACCAGCACAGCTTTAACGTGGGAGTTTTTGCAATACCACGTTATTTAAAAAAGTCAGGACATAAAAGTGGAATTTATTTAATTGCAAGTAGGACGAACGTCTCATTGATTTTCAGACAAATGCGTTGTGGGATTGGGAATGAAGGCGTTATCAAACAGTGCCGTCTTCTTATACGCCAGTTGTCTTTATTGCCTCAACTTTCTCTGACATTGAGTTTCCATTGAAGGGAGTTTCGAAATGCCTTGCGAACCGTAAAGAATGTCGTTGGACTGATCTTCAAGGTTGGATTTTTTAACGAAAAGTAAAATACGTACATATGTACGGTAATAAATTAATGGCACAGAACAATCAAAGTGGACGGCGTATATTAAATGAATTCTGGAAGCAGAGGGATGGAGAAACACTCAATTCAATAAATTAATGGAAACGACATAGAAAGTTACGTGTCACCGCCGCCCACGTAAACACGTACTCGCAAGTGTCATTTCACAAAATCATTGCTAATTATATTAATCCAAATAATTGATAATTTCTCAAAACAAGTGCTTCAATTAACGACACTTGTTTACAATTCTCACATATGTGAAGCCTATAAAATCCTGCCCTTTCTCCGCTAAAAGTGAAGTCGTAAAGTTATTTAACAGCGAGCACAAATCCTGAGCTGAAGTTCAGGCAATAAATAACTCGTCATCTATCAAAACCAAAGCGAACGGACTTGCAATCGCTTATTCATTCATGCAAGCCGTGTCAAAAGCCGCATTCTCTGAATTTTCAGTATGTGTACGGCTAGCGATACGTCCGAAGTGTTAGCTTTGTATTCTAGTGACAGTCGCTTCTCTCAAACATGTCTGAATAATGTACATTTGTACTGGTGTTAATTCGCATTGTATAAGCCGTAAATAATATTGCAGTAGAAGTAGAGAAATTGGCAGCACTTCTCAAACAGCTCGTTGTCATTCAACAGATTATGCAACTGAAAGGGTTTTTGGCTAATACTACTAATTACTACTGGATTTTCCGCGAACAACAAACTCAAGCAGTAGCATACCAATTAAAAATATTATTGCGTATCTACGCAGTTCTAATTTCGAAAAAGTTGTGTATCGAAAAGCCTTGGTTTAGGCAAACCAAGTTGTACCCAAAAATTACTAGAAGTGTTGCACGAATTAAAATAGCACAATGATAAGCCTTTTGACATTTCTAGGGCGGTTCCCTTCATATGTCCATGGTCATTATTCTATACTTATGCCCGATAGAGGAAAAGTAAACTATATTTTATTTCCAGTAAACTGTCTCCTTCACGTACTTTTGTCGTGAGTCCTTACACTGCTACTGCTTGTGAATTGCCATCATATAATTTATGGCAAGAAAGACAGGTGCTTTTCTACTGATTTTTGGCTTCAGGATGAAATACTTTCACATGAATTCCCTTCGCTTGTACAAGTCATATCCGCTAGGCTCGTTTCTAGTCTGCTGCAAATGTCTTGTAGAGGGAAGCAGATTTTCATTTCTCATAGTTCTCCAAATTAACCAATGGCTTTTTGCTGGTTGGGTGATGCAAACTCAAACTGAAAAGTCACAGCATAACGACATCGACGCCTTTGCAAAATGTCCCTTTTCTCACTAAAGTTTAGTCACCGTGGATAGAATTACTTCAACAGAGGTTTGTCAAGCAGCAGTAGCAGCAGTCATCATGCACATTTATTTTCATCTTTATATCAGAATTTCAAAAGATTAAGTAAATAAGTAACTTCTGATGTGAAATCAAATAAATATCAAAGCCAGTATATTTATTTCAAACAGCCTCTACAGATTCGCCAAATTTTGAGGGAGAGTATTGTGTGAAATCAAAAATATATTGAAATGCTATTAAACGACATAACAAATTTTGCGTGCAAACTTTTGATTAGGAATTTAATTGAATACACAGACATATGTGAAGCATTTGGTTGAATTGGTATGGAACTATATAAAACTATTAAACTATATTAGATAGTTTGGAGACAGTTTTAAGTATCGGAATGTCTGCTTCAAATGTCATTTGCCATATTGTTATACATAAATTTAAATGTCAAAGGTCAAAATAAAAGAGATAAAAAACTAATTGTAAGAGGTCGGAGTGCCATTACTGGAGATGACAGGGGCTTTGAGGTCAGCAGCGGCTGTAGAAAGTTTTGCAACGACGCTGTGGATGTCGACTGTAGGACTATGGACGGTAAAGTGAGGTAGTTACACGGAGCCAGGATGTGACTTGATGAAGGACAACGACGATGTCTATGACACAAAATGCTCAGATAAGCTCTTGGTGGCTACCGATGAAGTGGGTAGAGAATGATTAACATGTTTGAAATGTGCCAGACTGGCTTTTGGAGGAGGCGAAGGAAAACGGTTCGAGAGAGAGTTTAGACAGATGACGCGATAAAATAGATATATGCACACAGGATTGCTATAGTTCTATTCTTTTTGGGAAAAGTGAAAAAGAAGACAATGGAGTAAGCTAAGAAGGATTTGAATGAATTACGAGTCGCAATGGAGGATAGTGGTTAGTGAAACACACGAAAAGGAAACCGACGCTTTTTTCGTGTCGGAGTTGTATTGTTGTATATCTCATTCCACAAGAAAAGCGAACAGGGAACGACAAGAATGAGAGGGGAACTTTTCCTCAGGTTTCACTCTCACTCAAGCGAGACAGCAAGTCAGTCAGAAGAAGGGCTCCGTAATGTATACCTATTTATGGACGTATTCTATAACGGCGAAAACGTTGTTTAGCTTTATTGCAGATTTATATCTTATCGCAGACACGATCACATCACATCGAGTTTTTCTTTTTGGGGAACCTGTACACTTTATATACCGTTCTCCATCCAGACTCCAGTCCCTTCCACTCTACGTCTCAAGGAGAAAGACGGGAAGTGGGTGAGCAGTGCATGTGTGTGCACACACACAACTAACATTGGTTCTTCTCCCAGATAGACATATAAATAGACTACGTAGTAGTGTCAGACGAATAGGGAAAAGAGCAGCTCTTCTGCATTACAGAATTGCGTTTTATGTTGACATGCAAAAGTAATTTGAAAAGGAGTGTTGTTATCTTGTGGATAGGAAGGATAGAATCTAATGAATTGTATGGGACTAAATCAACGTCCTCCGCGCTTTTGTGGAGGCTTGCCTCAAAAGGAATAAATTTTATTTAAAATATTACAAGGTGCTACTTGTGTGTAAGCTATTACGAGTAATAAAATACATTCTTAGAGAGATAAGCTGAAAGATTTTCCTCGGCTGAATTTTTCCTTGACCTCTTCCTTTCAGCTCACTTTACTTTCTGCTGCGCAAAACTCTATCGTATTCTTACCACGAGCAGTTCTGGATCTCATTATCAATATTTTAGACTAAACATTTCTGAATACGAGTTTACGCTCTGACTACTAACGTCTATATTGAAGTGCACCATTTGTTTTTTATACAATACATTTGTGAGCAGAAATGATGATCGTTGTCTTGGAAGTAGTGAAGAAAGAAAAGATGTTCCCTTTTCGTGTATCTCTTTTCTCTCCGGCGAAAGGAGAAAAAGATGTCATTTTCGCATCACGCACACACATGAGATCAAAGCGCCTCTCATGCTCCCTCTAATGATGATAGGTTCTCAGTCAGTGTGTATCGCATCGCAATGCAAGTGCCATTTTCCTGTCGCTTGTCTTTCATGTAACGGCAAGAATCGTCGTAGCCGTCATTTTCAATAGCAATATATTATCCGAGAATCTGGTGCACTTCCAACAACTTTTTCCTTCCTCCTTCCTCACATTGTTCCTTTTGACTGGAGCTCATTCTCAATTCTACAGCACATATGCATGCATACGTCGGCATTTGGTCGTGCCTAAGTTAAGAATGTTAGAATATGATTCGGTGATAACGCTGTACGGACACGACCACGCTTTATATCAATACAATGATGTGCAATATTTCCCCAGCTTTTACTTCAGCCTGAGCACATGATTCCCGAGATGGCAACGAACGTGAAAAAGGCATGGTGACAAGGCACTACCATCTTGTTCAGATCATTCTTCATTTCGTGATGATGATCATCACGAAAATTATGCATTTGTGTGTAGAATCTTGCACTAAACGAAATATGCTTCGAAAGTCATCCTGATGCAAAGGAGGGTTAAAAGGACTCAGAGCCAGCAACCAGTTGAAGATGTAACGAGCTTACGTGAGCATCTCGTCCACGTTTAAAGTGGGTTCCGACGAATGCGAGAAAGAAAGTGATGTGTGTGCGACTAAAGTCTTTGGTACACACTCGCACACTAAAAGCAATATCAACAAAATGTGTGTAAGAGAGGAAAAGAGTGGAGTACAACACTTACAGTTTTATTCCCTAAGCGATTGACACGACAGTTGAGAAAGACGTCTGTCCCCATTTGCACTGTGAGGTTTGTGTTGATAGTCGCATTGCGGTCAAAGTAGGGAAGTGGTTCCAGGGTGTCCTTATCGTAGTAATCATCTGGCCCTTCCTTCATCGGCTCATCTACAAGTCAAACAAACAAGAGCATACAACACTCATCAGTCAAACCGTGTCTCCTCTTATTTGCGTGGCTAACCCATCTCCAGGAGATTTCGCATTTCTGAACTTGTCACACTCAGTCACTTGCGCGCTCCCTCGTTCTTACCACAGTCGAATGTGATATCATTTATTTTCACCCGTCCGTTATTCTCACATTTCTCAATTCCTGCAAATGTATATTTTCCAGTTTCTTCTCTTTTACACATAAGAAACAGGTTTTGGAGGATGAAAGCAGCTTAAGGCAGCAGGCTGAAAGTGAAATCATTACCGTCATTTTTTGCTAAACTGATCGTTATTCTTTGAAAAACAACCCATTTTTTTCTGTAACTAGGAGAAAACTTGGCCGAAAATGTTTCATATCCATAGCAGAAAATAATAAAATTGTAGAATTTATCACTTTCTTTTTAAATCCGGTGGAAACAAATTTTTAACTTTGGTGTAAAAGCACATTTGTTGGTCATGAGGGGGTTACTGCTTCTGCTTCAAAGTAAGGTTCTCAGAGTCACAGTTAATATTCATAAGGTGGGCTACACCAAGTCCAAGATTTCGGTATGCAAACGCGTACGTTGATCTATCTTTTTATCTGACCCGCCGCTCAACTTTTTCTCACTAAGCTAACTAAAGGATAATGTTATCAGTGTTGAGAAGCCCGTCTCAGCCTCTGGGCCACAAAGCAGGCGATGTCGGCAAGGGGAAAATTCCTTTTAAAAAATTCTACACGCCACACACACGGAACTCTCCGTGTTCTCATTCAGAATGTTGTCACAACTACGTATACCTTTACGTTTTATGAACGCCGAGGTACATCCTGGGGTCATCAACTTTTTCTACTCTTTTACTTTCGAAATATGTTTCACTCTTTGTTGTATGGCGTGAACATACTCATGTGAAACTATTTCGTGAGAGATGTGTGGTAATGTAAAGGCATCGCAATGTAAGTATTATGCGTGCGTTGTCTCCTTTGTCAAGAGAAAGCTGTGCATTTGACTTGCTTAAAGCTGGAAGCAACCGATAAGAATGGAAGCAAATTTTTTTCAGCTCATACCACTCTCTGGCACCGTCGCATCGGGCAAAGTGATGGGAACCTCTTTAAGATTATCATAATGGTAGGCTCATTTAAAGTGATGTGGTGGAGTGTGCAAGGACAAGTTTAAGAAAGATCTCCATCCAACTCTCTATGCTTGTACAGTGTCCATGAACTCATACATGCATAAACGTCACTAGGTACGACTGTGTATTATTTTTTGATACGGCGACTGAGCACGAATCGCCATTTTATCCCCCTCTTTCATCGTTACTTTACGTAAAATTAGAGAAAGAATGTGGAATGAGCTATATCTCATCCTCTTCGCCTTAACCAAGCTCATTTTTTTCTTAAAACCTTATTTAAATGACCGAATGCTGAACATCTGCAACAGCTATAAAAATCCACAGCCATGAAAATCTACAGTGAAAAAGCTGTACATTTTAAAATGTGAGAAAGGAATAATATTATGCATGAATAAAGCAAACAATGTTCAAACATCGGGCAAAGAGGAGAATTGTTTTAAAACGAAGGTAGGGGCATTATAATAGAGAAATTCGGAGATATTGTAAGTCTGTGCAAAGAAAATGCAAGAAGTGTCCGTTACTTATTTCTTATTCATTCGTCCAACATAAAGGGCAAATCTTGAGCGCGCATTGACAATGACAATAACAATAATAATGTAATAAGAGATGAGTTGTGGTGCGGGTTCAAGTAATGGAATTGGAACACACGACGGAGAGGACATTTTATAATAATAATAATAACCAAAACGTGGGATGGAGTTACGGGGCTGTATTCGTTAGCTGCGACGTGTCCCTCTGGTCTGTTGTCTATCCCTTTTTCTCATCTCATCTAATTTCTGTTTACTCTTGAAAGGTTTTGTCCCGAGATAGGGAATTGGAGGAGAGATGAGTTTCCCAAGGTGCTCACAAAGTACACATTTGCTGCTGGCGGCGAAATAATTACAAGACTAAATACGGATTTAAATGGGCAGCAGTCTTGATATTCATGAGAATATGTATTTCGTATGGTTGACGACGGTGAGGAATTGGTTCCTCTTTCTTCGCTTTTCTATTGTGTTTGCTGTCTCTTCGCATTATTTTATACGCCATGTAAAAAAGCCTTATCTCAGCGTACAAAGTTTCGATTGTTAGGCCTCTTGTCAACTCCACTAAAAGAAATGTGCCCCTCACACAACCATTGCTCGATCTACTCTTCACGGAAATGGTTCGTGGTCCGTGAACTTTTTATGCATACTCAAGTCGATGTGTCTCCACGCATTATATTTTTTACATGCCGGTCCACATTCCGTTCTCCTTTGTTTCACACTATTTACTTACAATTCTTTTGTCACTCCTGCCCCACGGAATTGCCCATGTGAGCCATGTACGCGATGAGACGCTCTATGGAGGCAGCGTCCACACACGACGTAAATGGATTTAGCGTTTGGCGAGCAGCACCAAATCTTATTATGGTATTGCGAAAACGGACAGGCTTTATGTTCTCTTCGGTGCAAAAAATTACGTCCGAATTTAAGGCTCATCACGTTCCCTTAATACGGTATTATTAGTTCTCCAACTCTAGCTTAATAGTTTCATCATCTCCCGCTCTTCATTCGGCCTCCGCCAACTTTCTATTTTAGACTTGAAGGTTTCCAAAGCAGTATAGAACTATCTGTTGACACTAAGTAGGCGAATTTTTACGATTTCTTCCTATTCTGCAACTTTTATATTTGCTTTCCTTCTTTCCGTCGTCTTCCCTATCATCATCAATTCCACACATTACAACAAGCGCTATACTCAGAATAAAAATGCAAATTCCTTTCATTGCGGACATGAACATCAAAAACGTGTATAATACATTTTTGCCTTTGTACTTAATACTTAAAATGGAGCAAATAAATGTTTGTATTCTACATAGATTGTAAAAGCAAATTATTACCAAAATAAACGAATCAGCGTGTGCTTCTAAACTTTCATTACCTAAGACAGAAATAGACGTAAACCTATAATTTAAATTTGATTGAATTTACATCATACATCATTTTGCTTCAAATATTTGCATCATTAGTTACCACTCAGCAACTCTATTTTACAATTCTCATTTAACCGAAAGACCGTTGCGGTTAGATTGAAAATAAGCTTGTAAATTATCACAGCACCACATGAGAAAATGTGTTCGATACCGACTGCTGGCTATGTTAACACAGCGATTTTATAAGGTAGCGGACTCACAGCAAGTAGAAAGTAGTGAAGGAAAATCGGGTAAAAGTGTGTCATACCTGCCAAAATTACAGAACAATGCAAACACAAAAGTCGCAATAAAATTCAACTTGAGTTCCGTGATCGGATGGACATTGCATTTTTTGTTGAGTTCAATGAGGTACTGGATTGGATGAGCACACTGACATCATGAGCCTTACATAAAGTTTGCTTTTAGTAGCCTCGACGAAAACTAATATGAAAGTGGAAAAGGAGGCTAAAGTTGGTTGTACGGCATGTGTTCACGAACGTTTTCGAAGAGGTGCTTTGAGATTGGCGTACTAAATGTATTTATATTTGTACTATATGTATATTCTCTAAGAATGACTGGTTGGCTACTTTTCGTTTAATTTCAAGAAAAACTTATTGGAGAGCTTTGGAAGATGGCTGGCAGGCAAACTGAATGGAATAAAACTAGCAAAGAAAATGAGAAAAAACTTGAGTAAAGGGCAGCATCAGACGTACAATTGAGGTCTACGCGGTGAGCACATATTGGGTCCAGGGTCTACATGAAGTAACTATTAGGCGTTTTCTCCCACTTACAACAAAAGGATGTGAAAAGCGAGATTTTAATTTCCGCCCAGAGAAGATCCGAAGGTGGTTCGTTTACTCTCCTTATGTGAATGACTCAGAGAATTTGGATGGCCACCGGAGAGAGAGGAAGAGAGAAACTTGGATCTTGGATAGGGAACTAGTTGCGTACAACTCTAATTGCTTTGTGTCCGTTTTTCCCCTCCATTGGAATACAGTTAGTAGACGGTGCATGTAAAGCACATAATCGTATATAACTGAGAAGGCTAAAGAGAAAGTTTCACGTGAGTGGCTCCACTGTTTTCACACATTTTATAGTACACCTTGATAAGCAGAGAACATACGTTAGAAGAAACATAGTGATCATTTTTTACAAAGTTGAAACCTTTGCCAAAAAGTAAATACTACACGTTTGGATGAAAAAAGAGGATTTGGGAGAGAAAGGAGACAGGAAAAGTACAAGAGCTCACTTGACGGTAACAAAGTAATATGTAATATTATCAACAGCTTTTAAGCGTTTAGTTTATAGTAAAAGGAATCAAGCCAGAGAAGAGAGGCAAAAAAGAGATTGTAGCTTGGAACGGGAAAGAGGTTGGCAGGTAGGCATATCACAATTTTTAGCCCCAGTATTAGCTCCGTTTGTTTAGCCTTTTTTGTCAAGTAAAAAGCTCAAGATGATAACAACGGTGAAGAAGAAGGTAGGTATTAACCGATGGAGAAAAAGCTAACACCCACTCCTGAACAACAAAAGTTTTTTTGTTTGTTTTTTTTTTCAGCTTCTCTCTTCCAAGAGCGAACAAGAGAATGAAAAACACTACAGAAAATTGTTCACGTAGTAAAGGTGTGGTAGAATCAAGCAGGAAAAATGCTTTTGTGCTTGAAATTGAAGTGAAATTGAGAAATGAAGGATAAAGAAAAAAGATGTTTCTCTCGCTCTTTTCCCTTTTCTCCCTTTTCTCTCACGGCAATGTGCTACCGCATTTTAGTATTATTACTATTATTATGATGGAGCGAGTGAAGAGAAGCCTTATCAAGTCCTCATAAAAACGTTTTCATGATACATATTGTCATATTAAAAAGGAGACTCCCTTCGTCTCCCTGGGATAGCTTCACGCCGTCGAAATTGCAAGATGGAAAAATAGGAGATGAAAACAAGTGCGAATAAAGGTACACTTGTTTCACCACTTATTTAAATGATTTCATACTCAATTCTATGATGGCGATGTAAAACTCTCTGAATAATAATGAATGACTGAGTGCGAGCATGCATGAACTAACGGTCTCAATGGTGCTCTTGATGCTTTCGAGACCTGTGGCCCGTGGAGAGAACAATGGATAAGGTAGAATTCCCGAATTAATAATTCCTCGCGTCAGGACACACATATATAAAACATGAGTGATAAAAAGAATTAAATTCAGAGACACGTCAAGTCAAGAGATTAAGAGAAAGTGGAGCGGAGGAAAAGCAAGCAGATTCCGGAAAACAACACCAGCTGTCACAAAAAATGACGGGGGAAAAACTGTCAAAGAATGCGTCCTCGGCGACAGAAGCACTTTGAAGAAGCTGTAATTTGAGCATTGCACTGATTCCAACTAATACCATGCAACACTCTTCTTACACGAGGCATTACTACTCGTCTACCACTCCAGCATGGGCAGCAGCATCACTCCTTTGTTTCCGCTTCCCATAGTTAATTCTGAGGTATGCATCAACGAG
Organism: Cyphoderus albinus; assembly: GCA_021029165.1. Classification (NCBI taxonomy): domain Eukaryota; kingdom Metazoa; phylum Arthropoda; class Collembola; order Entomobryomorpha; family Paronellidae; genus Cyphoderus; species Cyphoderus albinus. The sequence continues at coordinate 48,225 of VYYJ01000224.1, forward strand.
TTTAAAATGTACTCGCAGAAACCTTCAACGAAACTCTGTTCATTCTCAGTCTGTGTTTTCCTCGCTTCAGACCCAAATATTATGAGAATGAGCGCGCCTTCAAATTCCCTGCCTCCACTTCTTCTGTTCGCTGGTGAGTGAAAGTGGCTGCTAGCATTCAAAAATATTATGTGCATGTCTAAGTGTTATACGGGGTAATTATTCGTGAGAAATTCATCCATTTCTAGTGTTAACGGACCAGAAAGTGTCATAAAAGAAGGAAAATTGGGAACAGAATAGAAGGAATGAAATGCGGGCGGTGGAATGGTGAGCGTGGAGCGTAGCGCCACTCGTCCGAATGAATAAACTGACTAACTGACGATAAGTGAGCAAGAGTATTTTTTTGTATAAAAACAATGGGAAAAGTGTCTGGAAAGAAGACAGCGAATGTAATCACAAGCATTCATTCATCATCATATTAGTTTTTATTAAGAATTGGGAGGAAAAGTGTGAGAACAGAAACCGCCATGCCTCGTTCCTCTTCTCGACACGCAGTCTGAAGTAAATATTCGGCGCTGAAATGAGAAGAGGGTTAGAAGCTACTTCATATTTCATTTAGTGGATTACTTTTTGCGCATTTATGCTTAATGCCGTAAATGAATGCATGAACGTGGCAGTTAATGACAATAGAAGTTTGCTGGAATATATAAATGTGTTTAATGTATTTTTTCTCTAGCTCGCTGTCCATTGAAACGCAGCAGTAAATACTAGCAAATACATAAATGCATGAAACTGGGACTACCAGTCAAGGAATAGAATTTGCACTTTCTATTCCCACTACCTCCACGATTACCTACACAAATTATAAACCTCTGGAGAACATTCTGAGTAGCATGTTCAGGTCACGGAATCGCAGCCATATCAAAATTGCATGTCTTTTCACACCTTAAAATTTTGTTAATTTTTAAGCTGCCAGTGTGCGTTATGGTTACGCAATTGAGTGAACCAATCTTTCCTATGAAGAATGATATGAAAAGAGACGAACATTTTAAACCCCTTTTAAATACATTTCAATAAAGACGACTTTGCCAGAGCAAATGAAATAATATGGATTTCCTAGAAGTAATATTATTAGTAGAAGACAGACAAGCGGAAAAGACAAAGAAATGTGTGAAATCCCGAGAAACTTATTTAGAGCTGTTTCAAAGAATCCACTTGCTAAATGAATGTGGATATTAGAGAGAGAGCAAAGGGAGGTGCCTGCCACGCAACCAATTTTACAAGAAACTCAGTCCTGACCAGTTTTCTCTTTCCTTCACTCACAGTCACACTTTCCCCTTTTCTCTGCTCTCTTCATTCATTCAGATTCTATTTTATTAACAAGATGGGAAACAAGAGAATGAGAGAGAAAAAGACAGGAAAAAGAGTGGCACGTCCAATACCACTTTTGACTTGAACCTTTCTTCCATCCCAAAGTGTTTTATATCTTTATGCATAGAAGAGAAAGACGAGGAAGAAGTTTTCACTGCACTACTTGAAGACAACAAGATTTCTCTGACCGTTTCTTCGGTTCACTCGACGTGTAGTTTTAGACTGCCTCCCTTTCACATCCTCCAATGCCATCCCTGTCTTTCTTCTTACTTTTCATTTAAAATTGAACTTCAGTCCCTTCTTTATGTCTTTTATTGAATTCATCGCCAGTGAAAAGATGTAGTTTAATAATGGGGAGATACGTATTCCATGCAAAGTGTACAAAGTTGTGCGCGTGTTTCGAATTTTGCCAATTACAATTTTCTTCACTTCTTCTCTGACTTTTTCTCGTGAACAAGTTTATGTGTGCACACATAAATCTATTAGCGCAAAACGTTTATAATATTTTTGTCTCCCGCTTTCTTTGGAAGAATAAAATTTCAGTGGAGTCTCCAAACTCACATGTCAGGCTATTTCTTTCACTTGGATAGTAAATAAGTAGAATTCAAGGGAGAGGAGAGAGAAAAGTGCAGTTTCAGCAGGAATTGTTAGACAGGCGCTACATTCCATTTTAGGTAACCCTTTTACATACAAATAATGTAATATGCAAAAAACGCACATTTACCCACTCCGAAACACAAAACATACAAACATTATGCACAAGAAGTTTCCCATGTAAAGCCTTCATTTTTTCTTCCTCTTTCCGCAATGCCACATCAACGTTTGCATTATTTTTGTGTCGGTTGGCAGCAGCGATAGTGACTCTTCTCATATTACATTCATTCTTGTTTTGTCATTTTCAACAAAGAAAAAAGTGGAATAAAGCGAGTGGCACTGAAATACTTCCTAGCACTGCATCACAAATCTTGTGAAGGAAGAGTCATGTTACTGCCGTTCTTTGCTCCGCACTTTACTTATATTAAGTGGAATAGAATGTATTTACGTGTTCCAGTATCAATGTAACTTAACGAAAGTTATAGAGTCAAAGAATTGCTAGCAGAATGTGTGTGTGTGTGTGTGGCTGTGTCCTTCTTTTTTCTCTCTGCGCGTATTTTTTCGTCCATGTTTCCTTTTCTACTTGTACTTGTAAAAGTACTGGCATTTTCTTTGTGTAACTTTTGCTCTCTCATCTTTCCCTTCCTTCCGCCACTCTACAACTGTTTCTGATGCTAATAATACCATTTATTCTTTTTTCTCTTTCCCTTTATATTTTTATCTTCCTCCTTTCCCTCTATAAAGAAAGTGCACATGGCGTCAAAAATAATGAATGACATTACTACTATAATTCATGTGCTGAATATGTATAAAAGCATTGTACGTAAGCGCGCGCTCCCAGAAAGCAAGGAGTAAAAATGTTTATGTTCCTCAAATTCTTATTACTCTTTCTTTACAATACCTACAATAACACTGTCCGTCGGATTTGTGGTGTTTGGTTAGATATTTGAAGAGGGCAAATGGAAGAAACTCCTCGACGTCCTGCATTGCGTTCTCACTGTCACACTTTCTTTTCGATAACTACGCCACTGCTGTGAGTTGCTCCTGGAATTGTGCGATTATCCTGATATCTCATCCATTTTCAAACTATCACTCCTTTAGCTAGTTTTGTCATACTGGTTTGCTGCGATAGCCACTGCGATAGTCTTGCAGAGTAGACATTATATTTGTATCATTACTCACGAACTTCCATACCACACTCCTTTTGTACACGAGCAGTAGCAACGTTCGTTTCAGGCATTTATGACAGTTGTCACCTCCCTCTCCATGAAAATGCATTCACAACTCTCCGCTCCTCATCTCTCAAACTCCCAAGCCAAAATCTCTAAGAATAAGAAGAAAAACGAGAGAAAGTTGAAAGTACTGGCGCTGCCATTGTCGACATCGCGGTGGTGTTAGGAAAGCATCAAATAAAAAGTTTGGTCTCTGTTTGCAGGAGACTTTTTTCCTATTATCTGGCACATTCTAAAAACTAGCATTGGAAGTGCCGCACGAGGTAACAACTAGAAAAATGAAAGCAAGAAAGAAAGGAAAGGAGGAAAAAAGGAAAGAAGGCAAAATAACCAGCTGGAATGTAAACGGATGGAAGATCAACCAAAAACAAGAAGAGTTTTTTCTCCTCTTGCACCAACACCTTTCCTTTTAGCTTGTGCAGATTTGTGTGGCAGAGAGTGTCAATGTGTAGTAGCAAATGTATGCAGGAGTGCTCTTTCATTTCCAACCTTTTTCAGGGAAGGAGGGCTACCAAACTGGCAGAAAGAATTGTGTACCACTTTTCTAGTTTTCTAGCATCATTTTTATATAAACAGCTACATATTATGTATATTTGTGCTTGCAACAGAGCGGCTTGGGGTTTCCCACATGTTAACAGGATTGGGGAGCAGTGCTCAGTGCGAATGTATGTATTTATGTACGCTTCGGGAGCAGTGTCTCACATTTTCGTTCTTTCTTCCTTTCTTTTTTCCCTTCCTTCCTTTTCGCAAATATAATACCAAGTTTATAAACCAGAAGCCCACCAAACACCATCGTGCCCACATAGAAATTCAAAAAGAAAGGTGTGTTTTCCCGAGAAAGCAAAAGCTGGTGAAAGCAGGATGCTTTACGTGAAAGTGAGTTTTCGGTACGACGTTAAAAACTTTGTGGTAGACATTTAACATTTAATATCCCATGTATACCATGCGGTGATGATGCGTACTTCTCTCTCCCTCTCTCCATCTCCTCTGCTCCTTTTTAGAGGAACCTTTGATAAAGGATCCTTTCTCTCCGAAAAGCAAAATCGTATAAACAACGTCTGCAAGTCTCTCTTGAAATGTATGTGAGAATGGGCACAAGCCTCTTTTTGACTCACTGATACGAAGGGTTTCCCTCTTTTTCTTGTCTTTTAAACAAAAAATAGGATTTTCAGAGTTAGCCATATACAAACACTCAGCTACACACATGTTGTTGCCACGTCTGTAGTAGTAGTTGTTGTTGTTTATTCGCTTGTCCATTTTTTCATTCTATTTGTGGTTTCCTTGTGCTGAGGCATGCTCAACACGAGACAAAGAGGAAAGAATTGTTGTGTACTTCACCGACGCTAAACTAAAATATAGCCCATGTTTTGTCTTATAAGAGAGTCGAACCTTAGTAATAGTTTTTTTTCTTCGTCTACAGAAAGGCCTATGTATGTGTTTGCAAAGTACATGATCATTTCACTTGATCTCCGACGATCCTTTTGAATCTGATTCTTTTGGACTTTTTGGTTGGTGGAAAAGTATTCTTCCTCCTATTCCCGATACCTCGTCTGTGGAGGAAAATGAAATTCGTGAGCCTCTAGTTGAAAACAAGTCAAAGAGGAATGTAACCCTTAAGCTGAAAACTCAGAGATTTAAAATTACCCTATTGTTATCACCAGGACTGGACTAGACAAATGGACTCCTGTAGCAAGAGTAGTAGGAGTAGTGGCAGAGACACACAAGTACACATTACGAGAAAAAACATCAGTACACATAATAGTGCACGTATCACCCTTCCCACCTATATTTCTGTCTATAGCGATATTTACACATCCACGGAGCACCATATTTTTCCTGCTTGCTTCTCTTCTATTATTATTCTTCTGGTGTGATTGTACATTTGAAAAATAGAAAGTGAATGAATCCGACTTTATAGGAGTAGGGAAAGAGACCCTAAGAAGTTTTCATGACATGTTTAGTCTTTCCTCCATGTATTTACAACTGGATTACGGGCTGTAGTCAGTCGCATGTAACCACTAAAGTGCTTCAGAATTTATTTAGTACTTTTCTCAACAAGATTATCCTCATGCCACATTTCTTTCTTTTATTTCGTCTCTTTTCTTCCTTTCACATGAAATGAACTTTTGCACTAGGAGTTGTGTTTTTATTTTGTAAAAATATAGTTCACAATTCAATACACAAACATATGTGTCTGTAGGTCCCATGGAATAACGTTCGAAATGAATTTTGTTAAACTAGGTCAATAAACTTTAATGTGTTTACAGAGAAATAAATTCAGTCACATCACTTGAGAATCTCCACTACAAAAATTATTCAATCATTCAGGTTTTTACTGCCGAGTACTGCTTTCATTTGAAATAATTACATATTAATGTGAGCTCGGGTAAATTTCAGAAAGCTATATTCCAGACGAAATGGGTTCGATTTGTAGAAAAGGACCAGAGTAGGCGTCAATGCAAAGCCGCTCCCGATTTATACGTCATTATTTAAAGATGAGTGATGTCTACACATGTGAAATGCTTTTGAGATGTTCTTCCCCGTACAAAATGATTGTGATTATTAATGATGCAGAAGCAGAGAAGGCAACTCGCTCGCTAGGAAATATCTTGCTCAATACATTCAGCATTTGCTAATATTATTTAAAGTCGGCTTTCCTGGAAGCGTATCGTCCCATCTCCACATACAGGATGCGTCTCTCGTCCTGATCATTCTTTAACTGTACTTATCTAACTCGAAGCCGAAAGCCGAGGAAGGCACAGGAACATGTGACCCGCTTTCCCCAATAAAAAACGGTTTTCTACATTGAGAATCGAGGCATTTCCCATAAATTTGTTCCGGTTTGCTATGAAAATTTAAGTGACAAGCATTTGTTTTTATGTGAAGTTGATCGATTTGTGGACTTGATTTTCATTAATTATTTCATCTATTTTATTTTATTTATTACACAATGGTATATGATTGGCGGATTTTCTATCTCAATTACCAGTTCTAGCTTTTTATAAAGCTTTACACAAGGGGGTTCACAAAAATACATCCACCGGTTAGAATTAGAGCCATCAGAAGTACAAAATCTAAAGGCGATGCAATTTTTTCACAGAAATTTCACTAAACTAACTGCCAATTGCGAAACTTCCAAAATCCAAAATTTTCATAACAACTCAGGAAAAAATTTATGGGAAAAGCCCAAATTTTCAAAGTAGAAAAATTGGTCATCTAAAAATTTGCCCATCTTTCCTCCCGAAATTTGTTGCAAAAATTTGTGCCGCTTTCTCAGGGAATTTTTCAGAAATCGGCCAAAGTTTCAATGAAGCGTGTGATTTTAATTCTGAAAGAAAGAAGTATACATACAAACTCTGTCGATTCCTGTAGCCTTCATCCAGAATGTATCAGAAATTGAGAAAAATTTGTGCCACAAAATCCCCAATTTTCTGCAGGAAATTTGTGCGAATCCTACAGAATTCGACAAGACTTTTTTATTTGGGTTTCCACACAGAGAGCGATTCCATTCTCCCTCTATTTTAGATTGATATATGAGTCTTTCGGAGAATACGTTTTATGGTGTTTCTCCTTTTGTGCGGGTGCGTATGAAAAATGTCCCAGTCCGCTCGACTGTGTATATGTGCAGTGATTGTGATTCTACCCCTGTGCTATCTCTTCTCAATCTTTTTTCTCTTTTCACGCACATATTCTTTTCTTCAACTTGATCTCAACTTGGCCTACTGGTTAAATAGGATGCTCTCCCAGCTCACTGTAAGGCGAGTATAAAAATGTGAGCGTACATTTTCTCTGGTAAGACTACACCCGAAACTTACTTGCTCACTTTCTCCTAACTTACTTACCAATGTTTTTCGCCTTTCTCTGTCATGCATGTATAATATATCACGAAACAAACGGATGAGGAATGCAAGAGAAAAGAGGGAGAAAAAAGAAAGTCAGTTTTAGCTACATTTTTATAAAAGTAAAAAGGAAATGATCCAGAGTGAACATTTTGAGTGAGGCAGTTGATTCCATTTTGCTGTCGTAGAGAGGATCCTAAAACATGCATAGTGAGTCTTTCTCTTTCTATAACAAAGTCTAGCTGGAGGCATTACACATCTACTCCGTTTCGATCTACTGCAGTATTTATTCCGCTCAAATGTAAATACTGCTGCAGTTCATAATGTAAGAAAAAGTATAAGATATAATAATCGTGATATTGTGAATGCTGAAACTGGCGCAGATAAAAAAGAAGGTAGGCCAGAGCGGAAGAGAGAGAGAGAGAAATTGTAATAGTTTGTCGCATTTTATTGCTTCATGTCATGTTACATAAATAAAGTTGGGTGACACACATGAGCATGACTATGATGAAATTGTTGTACCAGGTCTTCCGACTCACTTTTCTGTCGAACTTGTCGTTTTCTCGAGTTCCTGATGCTATCAAACATGAAACTACGTATCAGAATCATATGAAGCAAAGGAAGGGATTCCCTTGGTATCTTTAAACATTTTTCACTTTATTTCAAAGTGTGTCACTTCTCCCTTTATTCTTTTGCAATTTCCCTTAGTCGAGAGCGAGAGCCGCCTGAAATATATGATCTGCAACGGAGATGGAGACGTCTGGAAACGGAGTGAGAAATGTGAAGTTCTTAAAAAGCGATCTCATTTGCGAGACTAATAACTAACGCTTGTAGGTGTCTGCCGTTTAGAGTTTTTGTCTCGTACTCCTAACAATATTATAACGTGCGTAATATAATCCTCATCAGCATTAATATAAAAAGATGCCGTCAAACCACTTTTTTCATTTCCCTGTCACCTTCCATCGCACAATTTATTTTTATCTCAATTTTCTTGTTTCGTTTTTCGTCAAGTGTTCAACAGCGAAATGAACAATTTTCAGTGACTTGACGACTCGGTTTTGTCTGCAGTCGTTCGTAGCATGTCGATAATAAACACGAAGAAAATTCCTCCTTCACTCTGATCAAGTGGCTCTGAATTATTAAGGTGCATGATTGAACATCACTCGGAAGAATGGAAGAGAAGAGAATGGAGAAGAAATTGTCACGTTGACAAATGAGACTTTTCTGTGCTCACTCACTTGAACGGCTTCATTATATGCGAAAGCCGGTGGGAAAACGCTTCGCTCCTATTGATACAGTTACTCCATTTCTTGAGGGAAATGTCAGTACATACTTTCTAATATTCGGCGTAGAGAAAACAGAGAGATCAGAGTTTTTTAAAGAATTTTATTTTGAAGGTGCAAGCAGTAGAGAACCTTTCTACAAAAGAACATCGTAATCGACAATTCACGGTGAACCGAGAACATCATTTTATGGCAAGTTCCATGTTTTTACTCCTAAGAGTCCTATATTTTCATATGGCAGCAAGATTAGGAGCAGTGAGAAAATGATATAAAAATGTCTGCAGGGAAGAATTCATTTTTCCTTTTTTCTTCTTCTTGCTCTTCTGCGTATTATACAGTAAGGGCACACATGCATGTCAGTGATTCTCAGCGGAGATGACTGTAATAGTGGCCTGCTCGAAGGGAACCTAGAGAATTAAAGAAAACGCGTGTGTGCTCCTTGACACACGTAGATTTTTGGTGTCTTCATCCTTTTCCCACTTACATAGTTTTCATGCCACTGAAGAAACGTAGATAGAATACATCCGACCTATAGACAGACAGGGAACACTTTCTCCCGTTGGCACAACGTTTTCAAATGAAATCATATCAGATATTATGATCCTCCATGCATCCCATATTATGTGCCATCATCGACATTATTATTATTATTGTTATGAGAGAATACAAGATGCGTTTTCTTGCCACATAGCCCTCTCTCACTTTCCCTCCTGTCCCTATTGTCCTTCATTTGAAATGATAAAAGGGCCCTTGGGAATCGTCACTTACGGGAAGATTCTTGAAAAACTTCTACTCCTTCAGCCGTTTCTTAACTTGCCGAATACATCATAATATTTTTTTCTTCGAACAAACAGAAAAAATGGATGAAAGTAAACTTAACTCTTTCCTCTCTTTCTCCTCCTCACTTACGACTTGTTTGTGGCTTCCTTTTAATTTTTCCGTTCTACTTTTTACTGTCTCCCGCTCTCTCTCTCTCCACAAATGAAAATCAAATAACGTTTGATTTACAGTCACATCAAAAATATAAAAGGAAAGGAGGAAGAAAAATCTTTATTTCCTGCTAATTTCGTCTATCCTGCACTTATCCCTTGTAACATCGATGTACAGGATCGAGGATCAGGATACGCTGAAGCCTGTACATTAGTCGGAGAAAATAAAGAAATAACACAAAAGCTTTCTGTCTCACTTTCTCTATTTTTCTTTGATAGCAATTGCGGGTGTACGTAGCAAAGGAAACTGCTAGAAGCTTTTTTCGTTGGCAAATGGCCCACTACCATTGCACTACATGGGTTATCCTTGACCCAGGAGCAAATGTATGTATTCTAAATCCAGTCTCACCATCATCCTCGTATCCACATCAATGCAGCATAACCAAAAGAAGAAATAATGGATGGAATATTCTACAAGATTCGGCTCATGCTCAAGCTGCTAGTAGGGATTTGGTTATTTTGTACGATACGTAATGCGATGTCTACTATCAAGTGTGTACAAAAAGTTAGTTACAATGTCTCTTTTCATAACAATCAAAACTATCACTTATCCGACGCTTCACTTGAGCATACTTTCGCTCACTTGAGTATCTGAGCATTGATCAATGTGGAGAAATGGTAGTAAAATAAAACTCCATGTTCGTAGGAAAGGCGCACATTAAATTATACGATCGTGAGAAGGAGTACGTTACTGTTACTACGTACTAGACGAACAAGTGGAGTCAGTGATGGCCAATGGCCAAATTGTCACCACATAAATATGTAATGCTTTCTCGGGTGGAACTGCCGAGAAAAAATCTCAAGTGTTTGATGTTCCCTAATATTGTGCATTGAATCCCGGGATTTAGTTTACTGGTTGATGTTACAGTCTAGTATTGTATACTCACTCTATGTACACAACTTATCGTAATATTTGCCGACTTACATAGCAATTAATTAAATTCTTTCGATAGGTATCCCTCACAAAGTTTTGATTCACTCTAACTCTATTTCACAACTTTGTTTATACCAATCACAAGTGGTTAATGATATAGTCTCTCAGACGAAGTCGTCGACTGATCACAAACTTGCAGCAGAAATTACAGACGGTTTTTGTTTGCGGAAGGTCAGGAGTTCGTCAGTTTGTTCACTCGTGTCAAGTTAGACAGGACCAGAGAGAAAATATAATTTGTGCTGACAGAATTTCTGTTAGCTGGTAAACAAATATAATATATTACGCAAAAATCTATTTCAACGTCAAAAGTACATGATGAAGCAACAGAACCGACACAATGAGACAAAGTTTTGAGCAATTTTGTCTCACATTTATTCCTTCAAGTAAACAAGTTTATTCCAAGCCCAATGCTTTTTCCTCTCATGCTGTCAGAAAATCTATGCTGGCATGGTGTCTGCAGTTCTGCAGTTGCATGCTAATAAACAGCGCAACCAATTATATTAAGATAAAGTGGAAAATCGTGCTCTTGTTTGATGGTCCATTAAGAGGAAAAATTAAAACCAGATTAGTCACTACAAAGGGAGACTTTTGACGCCAACTGGCTGAAGAAAGTCTTGCCTCCATAAATAAGACACTGTGAAGAAAAAAACTTTATTACGGGTTTTCGCAAAGGAAAAAGAAAGTGAGAAAAGGGAAAGAAGTCTGTTGTTTTGAAAGTAGCTTTCAAAAAATAGAGCCACCTCCGTAATATTAGTATTATATAGATGTGGAAAATATGGTACATTTCCTGAACATATGGTGACAACTGACTTCCCCATTTCATAAAAAATCTTCAATGGGAAGACGCAAACATATACCACACATACTACTTATTATTATTAGTATTATTATTATGATAATGATATAATATTATATCTGGGCAAGCGAACGACGCCTTTCGATGAGAATACGTATATAAACTTTATAAATTCTTACCGTTTCGTCCTTACATGGCCTGCATTGTTACATGTAGACTTGGACAAAACTAGGAGATGCGCTATTTATGCTCCCATTCAAACAATTGTTGGAAGCAATGCCTGGGATAAAAATATTACGTAGGTATATTCATTCCGGGCTAAATAATGTATCAACGTCTAGCGACTCGCGTCCATATAGACTACAAGAGTAAACAATAAATATCTTATATTAGTAGTACCTCTATATGCCTGGGCTGCTCGTAGCAGACGGACATGAGAATTTTAAGGATCTACAGTGGGGAAATGGATGTACGTTTGGTGGACGTGGGAACTCATTCTACGACTATTATTATGTGCCTTCAAGTGCAAACGAAAAATGTAATATTTCAAGACAGTGGCGTATATTACTGGTAAGGAGAGTATATATTAGGAGCGCCGCGCCGTAGCCTGTACCAGCATCACAGCTCACTACTGCCGTTTTGTCCATCTCGTTCATTACGCCTTCCGTTCATTTTTTATCCGGCATCCTTTATTTCGACAACACTGTACTGAATGTGTGTGTGTGCCGTAAGTAGTCATGATAATAATAGGAGCGAACTGGCTACGAGGAGAGCAGTGACATAAGGAAAGTTAGCTTAATGGTTTGGTTGCAGACTACTGGCCAACAAACGGAGGACGAAAAAATGAGAAAGGCTGAAAGGAGGGGAAAATAGAGGCGAAATGAAATCATAAGCCATTCGTTTCTCCTACAGTTTAAACCCATACGCTGTCACTGTAAATATGGCAGAGGATTGATCGGCTGCATATTTCATAAGAAAAATCCATTCCCCACTGCTCAACTATTTTTCCCCTTTTCCCCTCTTTACTTCTTTCTCCTTCTAGACCGTTTTTCTTACAAACCGTAAGACGGAGAAAGGCAGAAAGTGAATGGATTTTTCCTTGTACACACTCTATTGAGCCAGTTGTCTGAGAATTGAGTGAATGGAAGTGGTAAACAATTTATTACGGGGATACGATCCCCGGCACCAATGCTCTTCTAGAGAGTGTTTAAAGCGGTCTCTTTTTAGTCGTTAAATAAGATTCTTTCTTTTATGAAGTAAACCTCTTTCCGATACATTCTCATTCACTCTTTTATTCATTCATGTAATGAATTTTGCTGCACCTCGAACAGCCCCAAAGAACAACAGTCCCCTACGTAGTTGCTCTCGGAAAATCAAGAGTCAGGAAACAATGCCTTTATTGCCAATATTGGTTTCACTACCACAGATTTTCCCGTCCCATTTTCCTTCCACGAAAAAATAACCTTTGCGAAACAGTTGGTGAATCAAGAGAGGGCAGGAAAAAATCAGCCCCAATTTCATTGCTGTTTGCAATATAACAAGTAAAAGAAACGATAATGCTGATATACTTACTACTGAAATTCACGTACATAATAACAAAATGGGGCAGACAGAGTCTCTAATAATACGAGAATACATAAAAAGAAACATGACAGAACCAAGGGGAAAAGGAGAAAGAATAAAAATGAATTTTCTACTTTGTTTACAAAATGTGTCACAATCCATCATATAAGATTTCTTACAGTAAAAAGTGGCGAAAGGAGGAATATTATATAATTCTTTTAGAAAAATTTCTGCTATTTGTACGTTTACCCGGGTTAGCCGAGCCAAGTTTTTATTAGGTGCTTTTCTGCTTTTTAAAGCGTGTAAAATAGCACAAAAATAATAGCAGCTTGCTGTTTATGACTCTTAAAATTGGAGTGTGGGATGAATGATAGGACATGCATGCATGTACTCATAACACAGTACAAAGACTCGACAGTGAAAAGAAAGGAAAGGGAAGAGAGAGAGACAGAGTAGAAAAACGGAGTATCTAGTTACCTTTTTAACTCACTTCTTTCTCCCATTTCTTTGTCTCGTTTTTCTTTTTCTTCTGTTTCCATTCTTGAAGGGGCATTGTGAGGAATGAATTATAACGGGCCAAAAAATGAAAATCCTTTCATAAATGTATATTGCTTAAACATGGAAACCGTATCTATTGTACTTGTGGCCGGTTTCAACTTGCCGCTGTTGTTGCTTCAGTCGTTCGTTTTTATGCACACTCGTTCCAAGGAAGCAATAGTGGTAGACTTTTATTCAACAACAAACAAGTTACAGCAAACCGTGCTGCTAGGTTGAAAGATGCGTTTCCAAATTTAGGAAGACTTCTTTTGTGAATATATTTACAAATTTTTCTTCCGTGCTTTAACGAAAGCATAAATAAAGAACGCTCGTCCCATTTAAAAAGTATTTTATGACTAGTTTTGCGTTGGACCCTTTAAGCAACGCTTGAAAAATAAGATTCTTAAGGAGGCGTTTCGATTTTGGGGCCAACGTTCTCTGAACAAAAGGTGTAACCGGTAATCCGCTGAGACTCATCAAAGTTGAAAACAAAGTTTTTGGTATCAGTATCAGAGAATGTGAATGCACCTGACGTTAGGATTTAACAACACGGTCTTTACATATAACGGCATATATGCATATATGTAGCTATTTTAATTAATTACAACCGTAATTTTCATATCAGGAAAAGTAGAAAGACTTTTATAAATACACGGAGTATTTATCTTTGGAAGCGAATGAGACTGATAAGCCAATTTGATTAATTCAGCGATATTAACAATCATGATCCCCACTGCCCATTGGAAAGCTTCAATGTAACTTTGGTAATGTAACTACACGTCGTTTAGAAAAAGAAAATGAGAAACTGCTTAATAAATATTCAAGTGGATTTTAAAAGGAAAGCAAAGAAAATGTCCGTCAATCCATTCATCTCTATTAATGATGGCTTCCTGCGCTCCTGAATGCCTTCTTGAATTAGTAATCATTCACGCAGAAAATCGACGCATTTTAACATCGTCTGCGTATTGGAATCATTTTTATTCTCAAGCTACAATCAAACCGATGTCGTGCAAAGCTCATTTTCTTTCCCAACTAATTTTATATGCAAACCATAATAATTCAATTTTAATTCTCACGAAATGAACAAACCCTGTTTCTTGCTGAGTGACCCATGGGGTACGAAACCGTTTTCTTCGCTTCTTCATTTAATGAAGAGTCATGGTGTGAGTCGTTGAGTACACTGAAAGGAAAAAGCCGTAGAAAGACACTTTAAAAATAAATTAATTCATTTGAAGACGCATTGGGCTTCTAGTTTGCTATGGATTGTCAAACATGTAATTTGTTATGATTGAAGATGTACAGTTGACGTATAAAACGTCACTGGTGGTACAATACAATAATAAAACCTTCTAAAGGCTTTAAAATATACTGCGCGACTTGGCACAGCAATTAGCAAAAGCATAATATGCAAAAGCAGCATTTGTGTACAAAAGTTTGCTTTTACTTGACTTTAATGAAACAAAACAAATCTGAAACGAAATTACTAATGTTTCAAACATAAAAGTCAATTTGCTACCAGATGAAAAATTATTTAAAATACAGTTGAAAGATCAAGCCCATCTTCAAACGTAACCTGCCAAGAAAGATTCTGCATTGTTTGCAAAAATCCGTGCAGTGGATTCTGAGCAAAAATGGCATGATACGGCCGGACGGCCGAACAGAGTAATCTCATACTTTGCTGTGTTTAAAGTTCACAGCATTAATAAGTAGGTGCCAAGAAGTCCTTATGGCATTTCATCCCTGTGAGATAAACAACAGCGGGTGTGTCCCTTCTTTTGACACGAAAAATAACGTATTTTTTTATTCTAGGCGTTGGGGTAAATAATCATAGTGAATTGTCCATCATCTTGAAATGCCAAATGACATTGTTGGATAATAAGGATTATTTTATTAAACTGCTACGATGCTTTGGGCTATGCCCAGCCCGACTTTTGTATTTTGCACTGTTGGCTACAAATGAAATCGTGGTAAACAAAAGCAAAAAGAGAAGCGTAGACTGACAGACATCCGCAAAACTGGCAATTTCCCGCAGCTCACCGAATTGTAAACAAAAGCGTTTCCAACGGATTCTTTGTGTTAGAGCAATTTTATTCGCTGGTTGTGTCAATATGCTTATGTTACCATTTGACATCCGGTCGATGGCAACAACGCATATTAAGTTTTTATGAACATCGTATAAATACAAGTATTGACAGGGACATAGAAATCGCTACTTCATGTTAAATTAATGTCTGCAGACACAAACTACAAATAATAATGTCTGTTGGAATGTCATTAGAAAAGTCCAATAGCAGTTATGAATTGATAATGTGTGCTTCTTGTGCACAATTAGTGACCAACTTTCACCATGAAGCTGTTCAAGTGAGACAGAAATGAGATGACAGAGAGATAACTAAAAATCAAACACAAGTTTCTCCAGCGTGAACTATTTCGATAGTAATACTTAAGTATTGGAGCATTGGAGAAAGCATTAATTTTTGGTTCGAAAACTTAGGAGAGCAGTGTTACCGTCACTGCTCGATATCAAACCGGCGCAATCATAAATCAAACATATAAAAACTTTACCGACGTATTAAGTAACGAAAATGTTTTTCTATACAATTTTTATCAGATGCGCAAATATATTGTAAATCGACGAGAAGGGAGAGAACTACCTCTCCAAATTGTGACATTTGTCGGGAACGGAGTATAAAAAGTTGTAGCCCTGATGTAACCAACTTCTTCACTTTCTAAAAAAAGATACGATTGTACAAAATGTATCTACACATATTGTCAGCGCACACAAAAGTTCATAATATTGCTGAATTGTAGAGGGAAAGCAAAACTAAGAAAAAGTTAAGTAGCATTAGCAACTTTAAATATCGAATGACACAAGTCCTTGCACACAAGCCACCAAGTAGCAAAGTATGTTTTCAGAGAGACAACGAGATTCTCTCTGATGTCCCACGAGACAGTTTTCAGTGGACAATTTAACTTCGTTTTGCTTTTCTATTTTCTCTTGACTTGAATTAATGCATTCGGTGGAGAAAAACACAGTCCTCGTTGTCCTTTACATGTAAGAAAGCAACTTAGATTTTGACACTTATCGTTAGAAACTTGGATTGTAACAGTTACTGTTATTATTATTTTGCACCCACTCGAATTGAATCTTTTTCTATGCCTGAAAAGTAAACTAAAATATGCTTCTCTCCCATTTAATGATCTATCTGTAATAACTTGGCTAAATTGCGCGATACGGGACTGCTTAAAACTACTTGGTAAATACGGAGGGAAAGTGGAAAAACATTTCTGAAATGGACATGTCTACTTAATGTTTAAATAAGATATAATACGCCTTGTTATCTATTATGAATGAGCTTCTGTCATCACTTTCACACTTTTGTCATATAACGGTTTCGAGGAATAACAAAGCGAGGGGACAGAGAAGAAAGAAACTTGGAAGGATCTCACGGTCCACAGAACATGTGCATTGTGTAGCCGTATCTTTCTACTTTGTTCGGCAGATGAAAGTTTCATCAAAGTAAAAATGAAGTTTTTAATGAGTTGACATGAAAGATTTACGTTAGAACAAGTAATATAGCCAATAAAAGAGACGAGATTAAATTGAGAATATTGAACAAACTATGAGCACAATCTAATAATAAACCATAAACCATATATAGGATTGGGATCACACAAGGGAGAAGTCGGAAAAAGTGGCAAAGGAGATAAAGGTTATGAAAAGTTTTCTTATTTTTTTTGCAATTCTTATAACGGAAAGTTTCCTCTTTATGTAAATAATCATGAAAATTGGGTAACATATCCACTTTTTCCTTTTTTGACATTTTCCCTCTTTATTCATACTTTTTACCACGGCACACAAAACCAACGGTTACACAGGAAAAGGGTTCCGCGTCTGAGTGGTAGTTCAAATGAAAGAGGGGTAAAAAGTCAGGAAGAAAAACAATTCGGCATGCTACTATTTCGGGACTGGAGCAGAAGTACTTTTCCACGATATAAATATCTAGTGTGGCCAATGCATATTGGCAATAAGAGGAGTATAAAAGATGGAAGGAAAGGTGATAGGAAATCACATTATTTATTGAGGTGCATATGGAATCAATACTGTAATGTGTTTAGCTTGTTCTTCTATCAATGTATGGTCGTAAGTAGTCCGCTGAAACACACATTTCTTCTAGGTCTGTTGCTGGCTCAATGAACCATATATTTTGGTTGATCGAAGTAAACATTGGCTGCTTGCCTTGAATTTCTTGTCGATTTTCACTTTTGCTTTACTACCCACTATTAACCATGTATTTTCTGCCTACGAACATCACACTTCGCTTACGAGACAACTTGAATTTTTGGCAAGCTTGGCACATCATAACGTTGCATCTATTTTTATTCCTGCTCTCCCTCTTTCACACACAAAAAAACTTACATTTCTAAGTTACTATTTGATGTGCTTCTCCATTCAATCCTACATATTTTGATAACCAAGGAATAGTGTGCTCATTGAGGAAACAAAGTCGAGAAAAGAATAAACGAGAGGAAAAGCAGAGAGAAGTGAATTAGTCACAGCATATTGCACCCAATTTAATCCGACTCGTTCCGCACATTTTTTTGCCTCCTACCTTAGTCGACAAACTTCAGACATGTCACACATTAAGCGTACATTGTAGAAAAGTGTATTTTCCTTCGATAACTCTCTCAATAAACGAAAGGTAAGGTAAAAGTGACATCATAATGTTAGGTGTATAGCATTTGTTACAACAAGACAGTGTCTCTCGTCTCGCAGAACCTGGTCGCAGCGAGAAGGCGAGCCATTGATACCCGCAATGACGGAGGTAGTAGTTAGGAAAGGCAGAGGAATTTTCGTGTACATGGATGAATAAAAAATGGGAAACTTTTTCACAAAACTTTGTTAGCCCTTGTTTACACCATACAATTTTTCTTTTCATCGTAACAATGACTATGATTATGTGGCATATTTACTTCAAACAACGCACTTGTTCCCTGCTTCCTGGCAAAGTCGCAAATCTTGCGTGCCTATTCCCATTTATGTGCCACATTTCACAAAGCAAAGCAATTACAATTTCTTTTGCAGCTACTAATTAAACGAATTTGCGAGAGGAGATACAACAAGCATACAGGTATCATTGAAAGTGAAAGGGGATTGAGTGAAACAAAAACAGTGTAATATTACGTATCATCAGCATCATTGACATCGCATTAATTAACAGGGTTATTATTACGTCGGCTCGCCTCACTGCTTACTGAGTGATACCTACCTAGTTTACATAGGTTTTTAAAAATTTCCTTTTGTCTCTAAAAATAAACTTTTGGTATGAAGAGAAGCTAATCTGGAAACAAGCTTACTCTTAATTTTATTCTGTTTCATTCTAAAATTACTATTGTGCAGGTTTCGAATGAACGCACCCAGGCAATTATTATTTTAAAATGTATTCCTCTCCTGAGTTCCTCACAAAGTTTACTTAACCATTCCACTTCAGGAGTGAAATGATAACAACGAGAATGATGATTTCCAACAATTTATTCGCAAAGATGATCACGTCGGTCGGTATTCGCTCATCCATTTCTGGGCCAGATTTCTCCAAATTCACTGCGTCCCGTCGAGCCCTACTGCAATTCATTTTCGGCAATACTGCACTCTCAAACTCCGTTTACTATCAATCGTAATTCGTTTCTGCTATTAAGTCAACTAATGTCTCGTCTGGTTGCGCGTTCATTACTCTCCAGCGGAGAGTTTATTGTGGCGACTAATGCAAAGAAATCTATTTGACTTGTGTAAAGATGTGTACTCACGGCATATGAAAATTTTCACAAGTACGGTAGTAACTATATTTAATGTGCTACTATCTTCCATTCATTTGCAAGCTAGGCGCAATGTCCCTGCTCTACTATGATGAAGACGGCGGTAATCCAAGCCAGATAATGGCTGTAATCATCATCGTGACTGTCGTCGTCCTCGTCCTCTTCGTCTTCATCATCATAAAAATAGTTGTTGTTTGAGTAGCGCTTCAGCACAGAGTCATGATTGTTGTCGGGATGAAAGGAAGAGGAAAGCGTAGCGAAAAACTTTTTAGCTATCTTTACTGACTAACCGGAACCGGACCAGTTAGTGGAGTAAGGGATGAATGCGCTCTCTCGCTCGTATAAAAGGAAGAAAGAGAGACAAAAGGCAGCAAACAAACTGGCTCAAATCAACTTGCGGGCAGACTTCAGTGCAATAAAAGGAGAACTCGCGTGGGGACAGAATTCATCATTCCAGTTGAATATTGCATTGAGTTGTTGTGAAAAGGAGGAGAAGGACGCCATACGAGTGCTAACAGTTTGAAGAAAAAGGCACAAGGTTTAAAACGAAACGCAGAAAGCGTTGAAAAATATACTGCATATATTTACATAAGCAAAAAGGAAGGGAAAATCCCCGCGGTGGTGGAAAAATTTGCGTAAATGGCAAAAATCACTTACTTCTATTTACTTGTTAGCCTGCTTCTCACTCTCTGTTCTTTTTGTTTCATTTCCCCAGTAAAAGTTATAAGCTAATTGATCTAATCTAATACATATGCATAAACTTTCTAGTCGGAAAAAACAGCAGCCATAAAAACATCATTTCCTTTTCTGCGTAAAAATGTAAGCGAATAGCCTTCTTTTGGGGTTCCTTACATTTTTATCGCTCAACTTTCACTCGACTCTGATGAACTTGAAAGACAATCGTAATCATGCACACACAACACTTTAGATGTAGGTATGCTACTAAAGATTCCCCAAGAAACTCGGACCCGTCACAGACAAGCGTTTTATGAAACATGCACATACCATTATTTTATTATGTGGGTCGCTTGTTGTTTTGTGAGCGAATGAGCAAGAGAACTTTCTTTCTTGCTGTTCTTTCGCTTTCATGCACAGCCATCTTACCACTGAATTGATACAGAACCTAGTCATAACTGTTTGGGTATGTCCCTTCTGCAGGAATTAGATTCCACTTGTACTGACTCATATTGCCCCAGTCGGACAAACTGGTAGAGAATCGAACGAATGAGGACGTGGAGTTTTTGTTTAGTTTGGCAAAATAAGTTATAGGAAAAGCCAACATCTCCTTTCAGCTTCAATGAACCCTAACGAATTCGTTTTGTCCGTGTAATAACCGGAATTGTCCAAAGTCCTCCTCTAAGCCTAGAATACACACCCAGCTTAAGTAGTTATTTCAGCAGTACGTTTGATAATATAAATCAGCCTATTTGAGTAACAACACGTGTACTCTAGGTTTGTATCGAGGAAGAAATAAAATTACTGAGATGAGAAGGAAGAGTCATTGATGATAATGAAGGGTACAGTAAATGATATAGCTTAATAAACTCACCTGTTTGAAGAAAAGCCATTTGACAAAAGAGCAACAAGATCCAGAGTAAAAGGGACCAACTAAAGCAGGTGTTGTGCGAATGGGCTGAATGTGGAACCAACATCGTCGCCTCTTTATTATATACTCCACGTAGATGTATGTAGTTGTGTCTTGGTATTTTTAAACTTGTCTCACTGCGTGACAAGTATTATGGTTTGCAGAATTATCTCTATGCGCTTGAGAAATCGACGCGTCGTAAAATTTAATATTTATTAAAGTATTTCCGGACAAGCAGCAATACACACTATCTTTTGCGCTTTGTGCAGGGACAATTAAAATGATTAATGCTTCCACCGGAAGAGACTCATAGAATCGTATAATAATCAACGAAACTCACTAAAACACACTTTGTTTTGTTTTTGGTGGAAGGAGTTCACGCTTTGTATTCCTCGCAACACTTCAGATGTAATACTCACAATACAATAATATATTGGCTGACGCTCGATTGGAGCGAATAGTCGGCTAAAAAATGTCTTTTAATTTCCGTGCCCAAATTCACTAATTTAAACAATACTAGCGAAGAAGAGCGATTTTTTTTTCTATTTAAAGCAATTTTTGGCGTAGCCAGTGTATCTTTATGGACTCTTTAGAGTACATACGTGCGGTTCAGAGGGTACAAAGATTCAATGATTGGTACTCTCACAAGGAAAATTTTATCTTTAGGGGTTATGCTTTAAGCGAATCGTGCATTTGTATAATATTGAAATGGAGTGTTTAGAAAAAGGTCTAAAAATGTGATATATAGAAAGCGAAAAACTCTACGCTTCGTGTCCTTTCTCCGCTCTTCACCAAAATTACGTTTGAGACTGGAAAGGTGCACAGATGAAAATGTTATTCTTATTCTGTTTCTTCCTCCTTCAGCTGCGCTAGCTTCTCTTCATGTTTCCTGTACGCAATATCGATAAAATTGTAAGATCAGGACTGACGGTCGCTTTCACTCTGACTTTTGTTCTCTTCGCTTTGTGAGTGCGTGTTTAAATAAGTTTTGACGTTTCTACGAAAAACCCAAATGGATGAATAAAAATGTTGCACAAACAGCTGCAGTTAATGCATGTTATGATAAAGTCATTCGTAAATGGAAGAATTAATATTTCAACTCGTCTCAGGAACGACGATATTCACAATTGAGAAAAGGATTTTCTTTAGATAAAAGAAAACAAAATAATGCAAATACTTTGTATAGCAGAAAGAAATTAAAATGATTCTAGATCGGAATATTTTTATCGAAAGCCTCAAGTTTCACAATTCACTGGGTAATTGCTGCAATGATAGAATCACTTTCTTCGTCGCACTTTTTGTGCTATACTGGTAACACACAAGAAGTTAAAGTTTGTAGAATTTGAAATTTCTTCTCTGTTGTAAATGTTTAAGCCAATTACTTAAAGTTTCATACGAGCGCAGTGTCTGACTCACTCACTTTTTCACACTTTTTCGTTCTGCGAGATGCACAATCAAGACAACAGATAATTTCAGAACAAGTTGTTAAGGTTTCGCATTGCACTTTGGAGAGCGTTTTGCGTTTCTAATCTTTGTTTTCACCGCCTGGCTGAAGTTTGTTGTTTTTCTGTGGGCGTACGAAACAAGGTTGAGGACTTCTGTTCTAAGGGAATTTTCCCTCGTCAAAGCAATTCCTTTTGCAGTGTGTTGGGTAGATGGTGATTGCTAACTGTGTATAGCACTGCTCACGGCCCTTTCTCGACTCTGTCTCAAGTGTTGCAGGGTAAACAGAGTAAAATGCCGAGAATTGTTTTCCTTCCTGCAGACAAAAAAACAGAATAATAAAAACGCAAGTAAGAAATGGTACGATAAAATACGGATTTTATTACAAGTGTAGGTACTTGAAGGGTCGTTTCAGATTAGTAATGGGTCTCTGTAACGGCTATAAAAATTTGAACGAATAACAAGTATTAATCAGGTAAAAGGGATGACAAGGAGGGATTTTATTAAAGCTCTCAATCTATGTTTATTATTACACTTTATTACATTTTCTTTGAGAAATATCATCTCTGTTATTTTGATAATTTAGATAGACTACCTCTACCACTCGGCGTGTCTTTGTTTACGTACCTTTGCATTAAGCGACGGTGCAGGCTAACTGATGATGATGGCAACTGGTAATGTTGGCTAACTAGGTTAACGGAATGAACTCTGGTGAGTAACTGAGAGCGAAACTTTAGAGGAAAGTGGGGAAAAGTACAATCTGTGATGGTGGAGCTCTCCTCTGCCGTGGTGCAGTCAGGCCTCAACGTAGGGAAAAGGAAGAGGAAAGCAAGGAAGCTCGAAGCTCACAAACAAAGCAGCAGGAGAAACACCAGCAGCAACAGAGCGGTAGCTGGGATGGGCGCCGTCGCGTTTTCACATGATATGTTGGCTTGGATTGTAGCATGGTTCCCTGCTTGACTGCCTTCTCTTTGTTCAAGTGAATGTGGATGGTAAAGTGGATGGTTCCAGTTTTCTCTCTTTACCTCCCATCCACGAAAGCGGCGTTGACTTTCAGGCAAGAGGTACAAGGCGATTTCTTCGTCTTCTAGTGGCGAGAAAGAGGGAAAAGAGCAGTTCTCAGGACTAGTGGCATCAGCAGCAGCAGTTTTGTTATAGTTGAGCCATCACACATCTCGGGCCAGTTGCCTGCTTTATGGGAAGTAAGAATGGAGGAGGCCCTTACGTAAAACCTGAAGGTTGTAAACAGCGGTAAGTAAAACTACTTTTATTAATGTGGAGATAAAAAAGGGGAAGAGAGAAGGATACTAACGAGAGAACGAACGCCACTCGCTTTAGATGTTTACCTTTCAACTTGTTTCTTGCTTTTTACAAAGACTTTCTCTGCCTTTCCCAGTAGCTCGTCATGTTGCTTTCCTTTCACCCTCTTTCGCATGTCAAGTTACCCTCCACACTCCTTCCTACCAGCTTTATAGGAGTATCGTGTGTCGAGAATTTTCCTAGACAGACTCATTTGTGGCGGACGATGATGTGTAATGTGTGCGCACATTTTTATTTGTGAACTCATTCTAATGAAAAGCAGTGTCGTCAGGAAATTTGCAAGGGAAGTCTTGTTCGCGGTAGAGGAAACATTGTATAACTGGTCGTCTTTGGCGTCCTCAAGTCAATGTTAAATCACGACGGAAAAGTTGCCGGAGTGAACGCCTTTGTGTCGTCCTATAAATAGAGAAGGCTCTCTAATTTCTTTTGACATTCATAAAATACAAGTTGACAATTAAATAAGTTATGTGTTGTAAAGAAAGTTGCTCCAACCTTTTCTCTAGTAGGAGCGAGTGGATGGTTGGCTCGGGGAGCGTAACATTAGATCGTACGAACCAAGTCCTACTTATCACAAACCAATGTACATGTCCTCAGCTGCGCAAAGGAGATATTATTTGTGGAGGAAAACTCTTTCATTGTGTGGATTGCAAGGGTGGAAGGAACATTACACTGGATGTATTGAACCGTGAACTTGTAGATTTTAGATTGCCAAAATGACCACAAATAATGTCCGGGTTCGCATGTTCTATTATTTGTTAAAACCTCGTATATTAAAATGACCGGGTCATAAGTGCCCCATTTCTACTGCTTCCGCGACTGAGGTTCCAAGTATTTAGCTTCTTGCGTTTCATAAACTGTATCAAATGACTATTCATTAAAATAAATGCAACTGTAGAAACTATGTGTAGAGTACACAGAGGAGGTAGACGACACCATTTAAACTTAGAACTAGAACATTAAAAATTTAATTACGTATCTTTCCTTCCATGAGTTCCAATTTCAGGCAACCCACTTCGAAATTTGTGCTTGTGTAAGTACTCGTTAATGAGAATTGTCAATGTAAGCCAGTCGGGTGAAAGTGGAATGCAAACAGGGGCATTTCAATACAGAAAATTTGCAGACGGAAACAATAAGATCAGGGCACGTCCATACTGAAGCATTCCATTATGATGATGTAGTCTGTGACCCATGAATTATCACTGCTTTCTTATCATTAAATAAAGCAAAATGTAAGTGATCTCATGGACAAAAGCCCTAATTGAGAAATATTATGCTTCCAGTTTCAAACATGCCTCTAAAACATTGATTGTGTTTGAACTTACTACATAGGAACGTTTTGTTATTTATATTTGTTTTCTACACTACAGCAGGGCAAGCCAATAACAATTCGCGGTGGGCCGCTATTGAAATGCGTAAGTAGTTTTTACTAATGTGAAAGCTTTTGGCATTGAAATGTGTAAAAGTACAATAAAAATCACATTTATTGTACTCGCATTTTCATGCTGGTAAAAGTAAAAAGCCGCCTAATAGAAATCTGTTGAAAATGCCATAAATTTTAAAAAGTTGTTGAAATCAAGGGAGTCCATTCACTCCGGATATATATTTTCATGTAACGGCAGCTCAGCTGAAAGAGATACAATAGAAATATATTGACACATTTTAGGTACATAAATAAATAGGCGCATGTAGTGGAATAAGAGGTCGAACTTGAAGAAAAATTGCTGTATAAAAGAGTCAGACACAGAGATAGAAGCGAAATATAGCTACAAATCGAGAATGATGAAGGAGGAAGTGGCAATAAATGAAGTAACAAGCATTTCCTTTTCTCGGTTACTTTGTCCAAGAATAAAAATGAAACTTGCTCGCTTCCCTCACGTTGCAAAAAGCATGCCATAGTTAAGTACCAGGAAGGGAAAGATCTTGACTTGGGCTTTCACTCTGCTCTCTGCCAACTGTATCTAACAGCATACACACACAGTCAGAAATGAAGTGAGCCAGGCCATGATGTTTCCCTCTTTGCATGTTTTTATACAATACTCATAACATTTAGACAGTGAGAAACAATGGCGAGTGAAAATATTTAGGTGGCTTTCGATTGCTCTGGTTGCACTTCACTGCAGATACTACCATTTTACAAATGTCTTCCGACACGAAAATAAAAATGTAGCGAAGTGCATGCTTTTTGCTTACCACGAACGCCCGTCATTTTACGCCTCGCGTTTTCTCGCTCGTTTCTTCTCATACCTCAGCAGTGGCAAACGAGTAGAAGAGGGCCACACTTAAGACATGCACACGAGGAAAACGTAACATTTTTTGCACACATATACTAGTATTATTGTGTACTCAGCAACATTTAGCAGGATTATTTGCAATGATACAGTATACTGTTCCAGTAAATAATTTTGTAATCACCGCAACTCAACACTCTACCACTTCCATGCATTCGTGAGGAATATATCGACTTCCTCTTTCAACCCACATTTCCTATTATCCAAATCCAATAATTTGAGTTTTTGCTTATTGGAACTGCTAACTGCAAAAGGATTTGTTTGCAGTTTGTGTTTTTATAATCCTAGAATTTTCTTTCTTCCTTCCTAAATTTTTAACAGTGGAATGAGTAGATACATAGAAGTAATTCTTACGGGCAAAATCATACAATCAGACCAAAATATGCAGCTTTCCATGTGACCGGGTCTAAAGTCTCAGCAGTCGGTTGTTAATTTGGCAACTGAACCAAAGCTCAGCAAGAGAGCTGAACGGCTGAGCAGTCAAAAATAAGTTGTCCAAACCAGACTTTCACTTTCCGGGGTGTCTAGACATTTACAGCTCTCATGGATTTTCTCCTTCATTTTGGCCAGTCAACATCTCTCCATTGGGCTTTTCGTGAGCCGTGAGATGGGATGCTTCAGAACACGGAGAACATCCAACTCTCCGGATATAATTTTATAGTATCTCCTCTCACTCTCTTAGCCGTTGGATCTTTGCAAGGCAATAAAAAGGGTGCACCACAATAAGTAATATGAATTGCAGACTAGTGGAAGCTGCAACAATCACTCGCTTTCTTTCCCATCCCCAGCACTATATTACTTACGAGTATACAATTTTTCAAGGATTTCCACAAAGATACTACTGTATAAACATTATCTATGACCATGCCTGAAAGTAATGTAACTTTAAATTCTAACTTGTTCTCTGCTACTTTCAAGTGATTCTATGCCCATTTTTTCAGCTTTATTTCTTCGTCTTTTTACTTAGTCTCCTAAATTAAATGGTTTTGGATACAGACTTGTGAGCAGCCTACCTTCGAAGAATTCCAGTAAATTCTGTACACTGTACAGTACAGCATAGCATTAAATCGTATTACTTTACTCCATTTGACTTGTAGTTATAATATTGAAGACAATTTACAGCCTGAACCGCACCAAGTCTGGCACAACAAGCCAAAAATTGGTGCTATCTTTCTCAGTTAACTCCCAATGGTGACATCAATCTATGCACTTGAAATCATGACCAGTCACGCATTTATAATAAACAAACAAAAGACGTTTTTCTATAGGAGCAACACAGGAAGCGAGGAAATGTAGTTTTTGCTCCGGAGCAAAGGGCGACTTTCTGTCTCAGTCGGAGCAACTTTTTTATCCTCTCCGTACACATTTAGTTGCACCGAAAATATCAAAATTTTTAAACTTATGCTTATTATTCTGCCTTTAGAAAAGTCGGCAGACATGGGAAATGTTATGCAAGCAAGAAAAAAGTAAAGTCGGCATTACTGTAAGGACAAGTCGTGTGCTACTGCGGTGTGAAACCTTCAGTTTTCTGCTTGATTTCATTTGAATAATACCCTCTTCGCCATGTTTTTCAAGACCTCCTCAACTACACAGATAGCACAGTTTGCATATAAATGTGATACTGCTCAGCCATGTAAGCAAATCTGAAAAATGCAAAAGGATGTTGTAAAAGGTTCCTTCAAAGCAACTGCAGATGATAACCGGATTTGCATTGATGTTCCTGGCAAATAGTAAGAAAAAATTACCATAAGTGTTGTAAAGGAGTAAATACTGAATAATGCCTTGTCTTCACGAGTAATACAAGCGAACAGAACTTCTAGTTTTATGAAGACTCGAGACATGCAACAGACGGACCCAAAAACCCTTAATGCAGAATTAACTTTTCAATACACAGTGATCATCCAAATTGTAATTTCTGTGACAATTTTAAGCTCCCACTTGTCGTGACATTCGTAACGGCATTTCATTGTGATGTAACGCTTCATTCCATATTTTGTTGTTGTTACTGGATCTTTGCGATTTTTACAAGGAAAAATACGAAGATAGGATACAGACGGTCGTATTTACTGAAGTGTAAAATAGGCTGTGAAATTCGAGGTTTAGCATTTGTCCCTTTCATAGAGCAGTGTTAATCGTTTCATTGCATTATTTTAGCTTGCCTTGTCCTTTCCCTTTTCCGGCCAAAAAGTTGGTCATTGAGATTGACGGGAAGCTGATAACCGTTTCTCGTTCTCTGGAAATTGTGAGAGAAAGAATCTGATTTAGAACTGAAACTCCACAGCAACCACTCCTGTCTGTACGTATTTGGAGACAAGTGAGGTAGACATAGCATACATTTATTGTAGCTCCTAGTCGGTTAAAAAAATTCGTCTAGATACTTGCCGCTTGGTTTAAAAAAAGAAAGGGACAAAATAAAGTCATAAAATATATTACACGATATCGTATGAATGTTGTCGCAAGCTCTTATTTCATGGCCTGCCACATTATAGCCACTTGGCTAGTTTGCCTGACTTTCTCTCCTTTTTGGATATCTTAATACTTTTGAAGAAAAAATGAGTAAACAAAGAACCAAAAAAAGACGTATGGAGTCGGGTGAACAGTCAAGTGGTATTCCTTATTTTTTATTTTTCTATATATACTTACTGCTTTTTTGTTCAATCTAACCAAAGCCATTTTTTGCTAGTTCCTGTTTTTTTTCTAAAAAGAGGCTTAACTAAAGAAATATGTATTCCTTCGTTGACTTTCTCTTTTCCGTAGGTTCATTCAATACGAAATGAGAGCAAACAAATGCTACGCGTAAACTCGTAAATCTACGATCCTATATACTGCCCTTCCTATTACTGCTCAAACAGAATATAAATACCCATAATATATCAAAGCGGCACTGTCTTCTTGCATTCTCGTCAAAGGGGAAAGAAAATGGGAAAATAGAGTAGAATGCATACAAATAAATAATCCCATTGGTCCATTCATTTTTTTTCTTTGTTCCCGCAAATCGTCGAGTAAATATTGCATGCTTCCAGGCTTCTCTCAAACTTCCGTTGATACTCAATACAAACAACACAAAACATTGGAAGTAAATCTACGGCTTTCAATGTGTTAATTGGAATCTGTAATTTTAAAGGTCGTTCCAGCTAAGGATAAGGAGTATATCGGTTCAGCAGAAAATGACTTTGATAATGGCGTGAACTTTATCAACCGTTTAAAAAAGAATGTTTCTAAAAATAAATCAATAATCGCTTAAAGGATTCCGAATTCCTTCTTTCACCATAAAAAATTCATAACAAGTCCATCAGTGCGGATTTTGATGTGTATCTCAGAGACCCATTTGGAACTCATTGTGACCTCGTATTAAGGTTTTGTTAGAGAGAGTCGGATAGGGTCACAAACAATCAATCGTGGGCGAGCTGAAGGAAATGGCTAAGAAAAATACTGGTAATGTATTATAATCATCACAGTAGGAAATTAAGACGTCTTATAATACAGTAGGGCCATTTAGTGTCGAAGAATACAAAAATAGAATTTTTGGATGAGTGTATTGTATAGTGCTTCGGAGAGGAAGCAGATAATAGATAATGTGCTTTTCCTTTCGGTACAATAGCAAATCCCCATTTAACACTTTAATGCGACGAGTAAAGTCCGTTCGACGACAGCTCAAACGAACAAATATACATTTATATGGGACAAAAGAGTCACCCACTTAACGTTCTTGATAATGTCTAGTTGTGCGCGATGCGATGGAGCCTCAACTACTCTCAAATAACGGCTTAAATATCTATCATTTGTGTATTGAGAGCGAGAAGGAAAAAAACCGGCCAAACTCAGTGGAGGTATATTTAGAGTACTCCGTTGATACTACCGCACAGTCATCACCACAAGGCGGAGAAAAAATACCGTTACTATCTATTCGCATCCCTAATAATAATAATAATAAAAGTCGTAATAATATGTACATGGATTTGAAGCTGTGAGTGGTCTTTTCTCTTCCACTTCTCCCAGCGTGTGTCGCCGACAGAGACGATAAACTGTCCATGTTTTTGGTTATCTCGTGATCTGCACTTACTTACATTTATAATGGCTCTTGGAATATACAGAAACACGGGGAGAAAAATATCACGAACTGCGTACAAGGACTAGAAGAGAGAATTTAAAACGTAGTCTGTAAGTAAGCATAACAAACAACGTAACCTAATTCATGTCCTTGCACTCTTCCACGGAAAAAGTCCCTGACTCCCATCCCATTATATATGTTGTATATGCTTGAAAATGTACCCGTTTCCGTGATAAATTGACCCACTGAATTCAAGGGGTTTATCCTAATAGGGCAAAGGCGGTCTGCTTCTTACTAATGCATATTACGGGCGCATATTATTATTTATTTGAGTTCAACACGAATCAACGGTTATAAAACCCATAAATTTTGGTTTGGTAACCTTTTTAGCACCAATATCATTAAGTGAAAAAGAGGAGGGCATTCCATTTATGTGTCTGTAAAATTTCTGTGGTTGATATGATTTCGCGTCACCTGCTTCCCGTAGACGGGGATCTTGTCACAAATGGAAATAGGTAGACATGATTAAATTTGTAGCCCCTTTTCCTTTCGTTTCATGTCGACAAATGATCATGACGAACGCCCGGTGTGAAATGTGGCAGTGTTGTTGTGATGGCGAAAGGAAATATTAATTGGCAGCTGTACTCTTGGATTTCTTGAAATATTTTCTTTTGTTTTGGTAGAAACAGCACACTTTGTCAAGGACTCAGTACTTTGTGATTCTGGCTTTCAAATTAAACATTCTTTCTGAATACGAGCAGAATTTTTGCTGGAGAAACTTCCGAGTGAAGGACAGGTAGAGAAATTCCCCGACGACAAAAGTTTGCACAAAAGGTAGTAGGTATGTCGAGAGTGGAACATTTCTCCTGGATTTTATGTTGTGTTAGCATAGTAATATTAAAACCTGTTTACCCACATAATTGTAAGTAGAATGAAAGAAACTGTCATGCTGCTGTTGACATTGAAGAAAAGTGCATGTTTGTTTGTGTATGTTCGTTATAAGCACGACAGGACCATTACTTCTTCTACTATTACAGAGCTGAAGAGAAAGCATTCCTTGTCAGACAAACGTGCAACAGCATTCATTCACTCCAGCTTTTCTCCTTTTTTCTCTGCCCTACCTTATTTATACATGGATGACTTTAGTAGGACAGGATTTATTTTTGGTTTGCTGTCACTTTCGGAAAGTTGTTACAGGGACCTAGATGCAAAAAAGTGAACTTAAGCAAGATTCCATATAAGACATACCTAGGTAGTTGTTCTGCTCTTCCATATCCGCACAAGTACCACATCAGCAGAAATTGTGCAAGACTCGGCTGCGCTGTGTTGCCCACTACCCATCTCTCTTCCTCCTTATTTCCCTCCATCAGCTGGGTTTCCACTTTCACTGCCGAGTGCAGGAACAGAATGCCTGTGTGAAGTATACATTTTCTCATTTTGAATTCAAAATTTAGATGCGTGGACATTATCACCTGTCACATTTTCCCGTCATGAACAACAAGAGCTTTCCTCCATGAATGCAGCGTGACAAAACCGTAATAAAAAAGATTTCTTTTCATCTTCGTCTTTTCTCTTCTTCTCTCTGACACGCTATTTCTGTGCTTTTTTCAAATTGTGTGCGTCAGATGCGTCCACTGTAAACCCACCTCACAAACAAGAAACTATGACAAGAAAAAAAATCCAGTTCGGCTTTTGTATTGTTTTGCCCCCGAATTGAATCGTAGCATGCAGAGAATATGAAATAAGGACATTGTTTCCTTTTCTTTAAATTAAAATACAGTAGACATATAGCAGGTAGCATTCATTGTGTAGGTTCAGTCCCACGGGGAAGCATCTATGATGGAAACGCTTGGTAAGAACGTTCGCAGCATGTGATGGAACAAAATTTCATTCCCGTTTTGTCTGAAGTGGGTTCAGTTTTATTGCTTCAAGGCAAGGAAGTATGCAACACCCTTCATTTCCAAGGAGACTTATTCTCTGCTATCTCACCTCCAGCACTCCGAATAAAGATATCTGACATTCTTCCCGAAGTTGGCTGTCAAACTCTACAAAGAAGAAAATAATTGTAGGATATTAAATTTCACTAGTATATTATTTGTAAGTAGGACACTGTGGCACGATGCAGGTAAATATGAAAGGAGTTAATAATTAGACTGGGGAATTTTTGTTGTTATTTTTTGCATCCAATGATTCACTCTTTCCTGCTGTGATTAAAGGAGGCTCATGAACATTAATGATATATAAGATTAATTACATCATTTCCCAGAGAATGTGAGTGTGGGCTGTGAATAGAATGTGCTCCAAATGAATAAAAATTAAGCTGACAACGCCGTTCAAGGATGTTAGTAAATTCTATGAATTGTGAAACTTGGCTACTCCCAGTGTGAGTTCGCTGTATCAGCTTTCACATTATTGTGAACATACCAATATCATCCCATATGGACCACTCATTGATAATATCTGAAACCCAGGCTGAGCCCAGTCAACTGTATATTCATGATCCGCCACGTAACTAAACCAATTCTCCAAGCTTTCATTTTGAATTGCATTATAGAATAGCGATTCCAGAAAAATGATTGTGGTCGTTCACCAACTCTACTCCATTTTTATTGGATTTGTTACGAAAGCGGATCAACTCGGTTAGTTGTAAAAAAACTTACCTTAACAAAGCAAAAGTACGTTATACTACAAAATAAACTTACAATTTACTAATTGGGACAACTTTTGCAGTGCCATCAAATTGCAACGTGGGACGAGATGACCTTGAATTACTTTTTGTCCGTCAAATGAAGGATTCGTCGTGAATCGCCCATTTATGAGGCTTCTATTACACTTCTTAGTAAACAGGCTTTTGTATTGCATCCACGTAGCCATTGAAGTATAGTTCCAAGAAAAACGACCAATTCAAAAAGAGTGAAACGTAACTCGTCAAGGATCCTTTGAAAAGAATAACTGTGCAAAAATTTATAAACAATTTCAATAACCAATTTTGTAAGTAGTATTGAGTAATACCAAAACTT